>CM052022.1:31246997-31406997 GCA_028476575.1 Platygaster robiniae
CTATCATATCCTTTTTTTTACGGCTTTTTTCTTGTAAAAAGTAGACTCCCATAAAATCATCTTACCTGTTTGGCAAGCTTCATCGACAAATTCTGCAAATTTCTGGCTGCTCCTCGTGCCATCGCTGCTTTCTTTGCTTTTTCCTACAGAAAATGTGTTGTGATAATTGAAACTGGCTTTTTTGTACGAGCTAATTTGGAAAATTTACGAAAATCGTTCAAAACGAAAACAAGTATAAATGAACCGTCAATATTTACAGTTAACTAGAAAAATATGGAAAACTGTGCACAGTTATCTCGGACATAAATATAATGTGAAATAATTGGAAATCATAGAGTGAAATATTGTTATTAAAAAAAAAATAAGAAAGATAAGAAGAAACTACAAGAAAGTGTAAGAGACAATTGGAACTACATGGAAAACCATTGAAAATGATAGAAGTGAACGGAGTCATATGTGGCGTGGGACGAAAAAAGGGATCTAAGGACCAAAACCGGTTGGGCACAATATCTTAGTCGAAAGCATTAGAAAGTAAGCCAAGACGAGTTTGGTCCTTAGGTCCCTTTTTTCGTTCCACGCCACATATATTATGTCACGTCAAAAATATCAATATGGAAGTCCAGATAAGCTGAAGTTCATGGTAGTTTATCTATCACACGTTGGAAAAACACAATGCTTCTAATTCAAAAAGCTATAACATTTCATTTTTAATTTATGAATTTCTCGATGTTGGCGAGTGAATCGTCAATCCTGTTGAGTGAAAATTCCCTCGAAACGGTCTGCTTATAAAAAAACTGCGTAATAAAATGTACTCAGGACATTTTTGTGATTTTTCAAAAATATTATTCTGCTGTTATTGCTCGTTTTCAGTTTCTATAAAATAATATTTTTTACTTCATGAGTAGAAAATAATGTAAAACTGACTGCTACATTTTGCACTTCTAACTCACCTGTTCTAGCAACTGCTCTTTCGGAAGCACAGTTTTGTTTCGATCTTTTTTTCGCTGTGGTGTGATCCTTGGTGAGTACTTCGGAAGCTTCGGTATGAGTCCTCTTTCACTACGTCTAATATTTTCCATAATCTTCAAATTTTTTCTCTGTACATAATTTTATCCAAAAAAGTTATCGCACAACTTGAAATATACGATCGCGGCGAGATACAACAAATGATTTGAAACAAGTGAACGTTGGAATCACTGAAGAACGTTGCCAGATTGTAACGTAAATATAGCCCATAAAAAGGACCAGCTTATGCCTGTCTCGACGCAAGACAAAGAAATAAGATCGCCAAACTTGTAACATATAAAAGTTTATTGTATTCAGTGGCGAATATAAGTTGTTTGTCATGGAGGAGATATAACTCGCTCAACTTAAAATCTTTCCCTTTTTTACAGGAGTGTTTTATATCCAATCATGAAAATAATCATATACGTAGAGAGTACAAACACATGCACCAAAAATTGTTCATTTTTGAAAATGTATACTTTGTTCGAAAAATCATTTTTCAATTATACATACAGGTTTGTAATTGCAATCTTTCAAAACTTGAGTTTTTCGAAGTTCACAAAATTTTGTAAATTATTGAATGCTTGCAGATTTAGAATATTATCCTTTCTAATCGAATTCATCAAATCTTCGAAATCGCTACACTTTTACGAATTTTACAAAACAGATTGTAAAATTTACGAATTTTACAAAACAGATTGTAAAATTTACGAATTTTACAAAAACAATATCAAATTCACATTCAGCAATCCAAAAAACCATGAAAATGACATATATTTTACGGAAATGAAATTTTGCGATATTTTGTTGAAACAAATTGTTTAAATGGACGAATTTTACCAAAACAATTTCAAATCCATATTCAGCAACCAAAAAAACCGTGAAAATGACTATTATCTAACGGAAACATAATTTTGCAAAAATTTGTTTACAAATTGTGTAAATAAACGAATTTCACACTAACAATATCAAATTCATATTCAGCAACCCAAAAAACCATAAAAATGACATATATTTTACGAAGGGAAAATTTTGCAATAATTTTTTGAAAAAATTGATTAAATAAACGAATTTTACAAAAACAATACCAAATCCTCACTCAGCAAGCCAAAAAACCATTAAAATGACATTTATCTTGCAGAAAGGAAATTTTGCAATAATCTGTTCAAAAATTGTTTAAACAAATAAATTTAACAAAATCAATTTCAAATACTTGTAAAGCAACTCAAAAAACTGTACAAAGAATATATATTTTCTAGAAACAGAATATCGCGATAATTTGTTGAAACGAATTGTTACAACAAGGTAAATTTCCAAAATAATGGAAATTTCTTGCTTAGCTAACTCAACAATAGGGAGAAGCTGATAAATCGAGTAAAAACAAAATTTTTCAAAAAAATACCGAAGTTAAAATTATCCAGTAAACCAGTATTTGGTCATTCCAATTATTGGAATATTTTTCGGAATAAATTTAATTCATTCCATAGGAACGGAAAAAGGGAACAAGGATTATTCCTATTCCGAAGCTCGTGGAATAACGGAATGTTCATAATCCGCAAGGTCCATGTGAATGGGATTATTCCAATATTTATTCCATTATTCCTGGAATGTCACTCCCGCCCAACCCTGATTATACATTTGTTGCATGTTCAGAGTCCAGACGCCAAAGAAAAGCGTAACCGACAATAAGACTTTAAACCGCATACAGATCGTACAACTCTTCTCGTTATTTATATATCAACGACATGACTATTTTTTGCTAAACTGTCCGTCAAATGCTATTAACTAATTCTTATTTTCCAAAGTAATCCTACAAATACAGGTCACGCTGAATCCTGTTGTTTCAGGTTTATTTTGATCAATGTGTTAGGTTCATAAAAACATGTTTTTTTGCAAAGTGTATGTTCTACGGAATGGAAAAAGAAATGTTCCTCACAAGATACTTGTTGTAAAATCAATCAATAACAATTTCTTTTATGAAGGGTGATGCATTAACTACAACGTTAGGTTCTACTTTTCCGTGGGTCAGTAACTGTAAAGCAAGTACAGACAGTAAAGGAAAAAGATAGAGAAAAGGCAATGTTTTCGAACATTTTAAAATAGTTACATAAATTTCCAAAATGAAAGCGCGGATTTCGCGCTTGAAAAATATTCAAGCTGTTCAAAATTCAAATGAAGGTATAGGAAGAGTGTAAGTGAATTTTTTTATATTCTCGGAATCAGGAAATAGGATTGGCGAGAAAAAGCTGTAAGGCTTATGTTCACCTTCTCTCTCTTTTCTATGCCCTTTCGGTCAGGCACACAAGAATATGGGAAAGGTTGCTCACTGAGCTATGTCAGGTAGGCTTAATTGAGTTAGGGGACGGCCGATTCGAGTTTTGAGCATAATACAGTCCCCGTGGAAATGAAAAATGCGTGAAATCACTAAAAATCTTTGAAAATCACGTCTTTTATTCTTTTCCTTTTTATGTTTCAAGCGAGCACAAATTTTCAACTCTTGTAAGAAAGGTAAATCTGCTTTAGAATGCAAAATTTTGTGGACTTACATATATTTTGTTTGAGATAAAACAAAATCTTATAAAGTTTATTCTTTGCTGTATCATTTTCTGTCAGTGTGTCAAATTTTTTTTTGGTTCCATTAATACAAGATAATAACTTTTAAAACGATAAATTTTGATAATGTGCCATTCGAAAGAAACACATTTCGGTGTTGTTTCCACAATTTTGATAAAATCTGCAAGTTTTTCTGGATGTAATAGCACATTTGGTTTTTTCATCCCATCAGAAATAAGAAATCGTAATGATATTTTCATGTTTCTCAAATATTGGGGGCCAAAGTCGGAATTTAAAATTCAACATGATGAACCTTTTTCCAGTTTTTATCGAAATTTTTTTTAAAAAATTATAACCAATTTAATAAATAGTAATGTAGCAAATCAGAAACAATTTCAAAATGAAACGATTAATTTTGATAATTTGCGATTCGAAAGAAACACATTTCGGTGTTGTTTCCACAATTTTGTAAAATTCTGCAATTTTTTCTCAATGTTTTATCAATTTTTTCTCAATGCATATCTGGTTTTTTGGTAATTATGTATTTTGGGGAATTCTTCCAGAAATGGCCTTAATAAAAAAGTGTTTTTTGCAAAATATCGCTTTTTCAGTAATAATTATCAGAATTATATCTGTAATAATAATAATCAAAGTTTATCGTTTCATTTTCAAAGTGTTTCGAAATCGCTACCTTACTATTTTTGAAATTAGTTTCAAATAATTCATCATGGGAATATCATTATGATCATTTTTTCCTGATACGATGTAATAACCTGATAAGCTATTACATTGAGAAAAACTTGCAGAATTTTTTAAAATTGTGAAAACAACACCGTAATGTGTTTCTTTAGAATTGCAAATTATCAAAATTTATCGTTTCATTTTGAAAGTGTTTCCAAATCGCTAACTTACTATTTTTTTAATTGGCTTCAATTTTTTTTGAAAAAATTTTGATAAAAATTGGTACAAGGTTCATCGTGTTGAATTTTAACTTCCCACTTTGGGCCCTAATATTTGAGAAACATGATAATATCATTATTATTTCTTATTTCTGATGGGATGAAAAAACCAAATGTGCTATTACATCCAGATAAACTTGCAGAATTTTTCAAAATTGTGGAAACAACACCGAAATGTGTTTTTTTCTAACTGCACATTATCAAAATTTATCGTTTCATTTTGAAAGTGTTTCTGAATCGCTACCTTACTATTTTTAAAATTGGTTCATATTTTTTTAAGAAAAATGAAGATGAAAATTGGAAAAAGGTTCATCGTGTTGAATTTTAAATTCCCAGTTTGGGCCTCAATATTTGAGAAACATGAAAATATCATTTTGATTTATTATTTCTGATGGGATAAAAACTTTTTCGAGAAAAATTGCCGGGAATGGCCTAGAAATTGGCGCGTCATGGGCGAAAAATGGGTTCCATGCCACGAGGGCACAATAAAATTTGACGCCAAAAAGAGTCGCTAACGTGGTGCACCGTTAAGTCTCAGACCACACCTAATAATGAAATATATTTATAAATGTTTTTCAATTACCTTCAACAGTCGAGACCCGCGAGACCGTGAATTTCGATGCAATGATTTCTTATGTAACACTTGATAACACTTGATGACTGCAGATGACTGTTCGGTACCAGTTCGGTATGGCATACACGCATACACTGGCACTGACTGGCACACACAGCTGCTCACAGCTTACATGGCGGGTGGTAAAAGTAAAGAGGAAGAGGGCGTTAGCTCCCGGCCAAATACGGCGAAACGACAATACCGATAATATAAGAAGGATCCTCCATTTATTTTCTCGAACCACTGAGCATGCGCGCTTTAATTTTTTGATGTTACGTGTACGGAGAATAACAAGTTTTACATTGGCTCATAAATGATATTAAAACATTATTAATATCGTTTGAAGCACATGGCTGTTCAATGAAGATCTAAGCTATAATTTTCAGGCAGTAGCGATGTTTGCAACATTCTATAACGTCCCATATAGTGTGCCTCAAAACCGTACTTTTTTTGCTATATGGTACGGCAAGAGGACGTCCTCGGGACGTCCTTTCCCAGTTGCCAGGGATTGTCCTTATATTTTTTTTATGCCTCCGTTTTATTTTTACTTCTATTTTTCATTTTGTTTTAAAATTCCATAAATACTTATGCTTTTAAAAAATATAATGAAAAATTTCATTTCATCTGCTGTTTTTCTCAATACTCAATATATATTTTAAAAATAAATAATTAGTGAAATTGTAATATATTCCAAGTTTTCAATTTATAATAATTAATGAATTAAAATATTATCATAATTTCAGTTGGTAGATGATATATCATTCACCAACTAATATTTATTTGTATTAGATGTAATTGACTATTACTATTTTTTATTCGAATATTACGCTCTTATAGCTTAATAATATATTTTATTTCATGAATTTATAATATATCAATTATTTCAGTACTCCTGAAATTTTCGTTACTTCATGTTGTTTGGTTCACATCATTTAAATAAATCATAAATAATTGAAGTTTGTTTTCTCATTATTTGCAATAAAACAATTTATTTTGAATGATACCTACATTAATAAAATTCATATTGATTTATTCTTATTTTTCACAAATTTATTTCATTTGGTTTATAGCAAAATTTAAGTCTCATTTAAAAAAATTTATTTTCTACGTTATTTTAATTTCAATTAATTATTCACTACAGTAACATTAATTTATTGGTTCCAATAAATTAATTTATCAAAATAAATTCATACAGTTTATTTTATCTTCTCAAAAAGTTTTACACTATCCTCATATTTTTTTTGCCTCCGTTTTATTTTCACTATTTCTCATTATATTTTCAAATTCCATAAATTATTATACTTTTCAAAAATATAATGATAAATTTTATTCCATTTACTTTTTTTCTCAATACTTAATTTATTATTTTTTAATAAAAAAAATTTACATTGAGCAATAAATTCTTTGCGTTTGTCATGTAATAATCGGCATGAAATTCATTTTTACTAACATATTTGTGAGGACATCTTTTCTTTCATATATTTCTTTTTCCATAATGTAAACCCGACACTTTTGTTGCATTTTCTATTTATTGATTATCTATTTATTCACTTTTCTATTTAGCATGATGTGGCATGCATTTTTCTCTTTAATTCGCCTCTCTCTATAAACATTCAATGTATATTTCCAATACATATTTTATTTTGCTAACTGCAACTGTCACTTTTTTCTAATCAACTTTTTCTCTTGAATCCAATGCAAATTCAGTTTTATTAACATTTTTTGCTTCCTAAATTTGTTATTAAAACTCACTTTATTATTTTAAAACTACCCTAATAGCACATAATATTCTAGGAATGTGCTAAGAATATTCCCTTAGAATATTTCTAGAATATTTTTATGTCCGAGTAGTGTCCCATAAGGTCAACGGTAAAGATAATATTCTGAAAATATTCTTGAAGAATATTAAAAATATATTCTCCTAGAATATCCTTAGAATATTCTCCTTTACATTGGCCTTATGCGACACTACTCGGCCATAGGAATATTCTAGAAATATTCTAAGGGAATATTATTAGCACATTCCTAGGCTATTCTGTGCCATTAGGGTAAGATTATTTTCCAATATTTTACTGACGTTTTCACATTATATGTAAACAACATTTAAATTGCTCTACGCCTCCATCTTGATTTCAATAACCAATCAGGGCACGAATAAAATATCACTACTCTCTGAAGTTAGCTATTCGACATCAACTTTATTATTTAGGATTATTTAGGATATTTATTGTTTAAAGAAAAATCTCTTACATTAAACTGTCATCAATGACCAAAAGTTCTGAATGGTTCAAATTATTATTAATGTTTAAAAAAATATGAGAAAAAATGGACAGGTTCCAATATTCGTACAAATTTCAGAAAAATTTGTAGAATCTCAGAAAGTAAGTCATGAATTTGTGTTGATTATTTCATTTCTCCGAAAGATACAGGGGCTTCACCGTTCGCGTAAATCCTTGAAACTGTGAATTCTATATATAGTGAAGGGATGATTTTTTCTTTGCCATTTTTTCAAAAAATCGAAATTTTAAAACTTGCCGAAACCACAAACTGAAACAATAAAAACGCTCTCCCAAAAAGTAGGGGTAGACATGACGAACCAAACTTGAGAACATTTTTTTTATATTTTCATGAGTCAAAAAGTCCTTTGCTACTTTTCACAAATTGAAAATCGAAAAAGATATTCAAGCCAAAAATCTTAGGAATCTGATTAGTTAAAACTTGTGACCCGAATCTTTTGTGAATTTGAATTTTGTAGAAAGTAGCAGAGGACTTTTTGTCTCGGAAAAATATTAAGTAAATTAAGATTGAGTTTGGTTCGTTATGTCTACCCCACTTGTTGAGAAAGCACTTTTATTGTTTGAACTTGTGGCTTTGATAAGTTTTGTAATTTTGAGTTTTTGAAAAAACAGTAAAGGAGAAATTGTCTTATAATTACATGTATAACCCACAGTTTTAAGAATATCAATAAACAGTGAAACACACTGTATATCACAATTTGCCAAGGCAGTTTGATTCATTTTTGATATTCCAATAATCGGAGCAATGAAAAACATTGAAAGTGTTAAAAGTAACCAATAAATGCACAAACTTCGAAAAATTTTGTAGAATCTTAGAAAACATCCATCACGTTTTGTTGGTCACATTACTTTTGAGTATGCAAAATTTTTCTTCTTTATTTCTCATATAATATCCAAAAACCTTGAAAAGTATTGAAAACTTAAAAAAAATATTGTCGAGTTGAAGAAAATCCCACAAAATTTGAAAAGTTTTCCATATTCGAAGTAATGTTAAAGATTTAAAACATTCTGAGGAATTGAAATAACATTATAAAGTTTTTTAACTGCAGAAAATTAAAAAAAAACGAAAACTGTTTCATTAATTACATATTGTGCGAAACGTGCATAACAATTCTCTTTCTTTTGCTAAGAGAATCACAAATACATAAAAAGAATAAGAACTTCGAAAACTTTTCATATTAAAGTTGGACGAGTTTTCATAAACTTTGAAAAATTTGAAAATCTTAATTTTGATATTCTGTAAAGAATGAGCTTGGAAAAAACTTCGAAACTTGTGGAATCTCAGAAAATGTTCATAAATTTGAGCTTATGATCATTTTTTTCTGGAAACATGCAAAATAATATTTTTACAGTTTCTCTGATTTGTAATTTATTTTAGTAAAACATAAAAAATATTAAAAAATTTTCAAGTTTCATAAATTTTCAGTATAGAATATATGTTCAAAACTGTTTGGATAACATGAGAAAACTCGACACTTGAAAAATACAAAAAACCAAAAAAAAAAAAAAAAAAACTTTCAGAATTTAAGGAAATGTCAAAAATTCATTAAAGCACGTTAAAAAATTTATTCGAAACATGTCGAGAATTTTTCAAATTTATATTTATAAAAATCTAGAGTTTCCAAAAAATATTGAGAATTAATGAATTTGATTAATTCTCAAAAGTTTGGACGCTATGAAGACACTCAAATTTTATTTATTCATGAACTAGCTGAGAAATGAAGAAAAAGAAAAAAAAAATCAACGCGATTCAATTTGAAAAATCTCAACAATTTTACAAAAAATGATCAAAACATAATAAAAAAAAGTTTGTTTACAACAGATGAACAGGTTCAATATCAGCATGTGAAATTTGTAGGAGATAGAAAATTACATACTGTATGGAAAAATTGAAAAAATTTCCTACAAACATAAAATAGCAATTATTCGTATCTTAATTATTATTCTACAGCAATTCCTGGCAGCAATGTGAAAATACAATCAAATCCACTTTTACGCAGCACGGCTGAAGTCACTGAACACACTGGCAACACTTTATCCAACATGGCGCTGCGAAAAAGCGCGCCAAATTTCCAAAATTACGAACATCCGTAATGAGTATTTTAATACGAATGAAATTTATTATTGATTGAAAATATAAAAAATTTTTTCTAAATATACTATGAACTAAATTTTATTATTTACTAACTTGTTTGAACTGATTAAAAAGTAGATAAAGAAAAAAATATTTATTGTTTATAAATAATTTTTTGTCACATTTTGGTCACGCTATGATATCAAAATAAATAATTTGATGATCAATTGTAAAAAATTTATATTCAAGTTTTATTACAAAATTCCAGTAGAGAAAGCACGCGAAAATTGACCATGTGACCAGAATGCACATAGATCTTTATACGTGCGACCAAATCAAAAAAGTCTCAAAGCGTGCGCTCAAAACTCACGAGTGCGTACATATTGATAGCGTACGAGCCTGCACGCATGAGTCCTCACGTCGTGCGCTATTTGTGCGACTCACGATTGCTGTCTGGGAATGTTTAGAAATTCTCAAAAGTTATATTTATGGTTATTGGAATTTCGAAAATTTTACGAATCTCTTACACTTCTAAAGAGTTAATAATTTTGAACATTGTAAGATTTTCAGCAACTTTAAAAATTATAAAAATTTGCACTATTTTAAACATCTTCAAAGTCTAAAAAATTTAAATAATATGTTGTATTTCAAAAAGTTATAAATTTTCGTACATTTAAAAGACTGTAGAACCGACCATTGCACTTCTCAAATAATTTGATTTGTGAAAATTTTACGAATGAATGACCGAAAATTCATCTTACTTTTTGATTTGGCCTGGAACCGACACTATTGTTGTACTAATTTCTTCAATTTTGAGGAAGTTGATAATTTCGAAGATTTCAAGATTTTGAACAATTTGGAAAATTTTAAGAATTTGAAGTATTCTAAACATTATGTCAGTCTAAAAATTTTTTATAATTCTTAGAATGTCAATAATGTTCGAATTTTCATGATTTTTAGAGATTTTTAAAAGTTTCGAAAACTCTGACAGTTTATAATATTTATGATTATTGACATTTCGTAAGTTTATTGAATTCTAAAATTTTAAAAAGGTTGATCATTTCAAACATTGTAACATTTCTAAGAGTTTTGAGTATTTGAAACATTTTGAAAGTCCAGAAAATTTTGACAATATTTATAATTCCACAAAATTTGTTAACAATATTGAAGAAAGTTTTTTTATAATACTTGAGAGAACATCAGCCTTTCTGCTTACCCAGAAATGTTAGATTTTTTCTAAACTTTTCTTGTATCTCTGATTTGAACACGAATTTCGAAAATATGAAGAGTTTCCAAATTTGATGATTAAGAAATTTAAGAAAGACGAGTCGAAAATTCAATTTCAAGTCCTGAATATACAAATTTGAAGAGTACAAAATTCATTATACGCAATATTTTAAACTTTACAAAGAAAGTAATCAACTTGCGTGTTGTAATTCTCAAGTTGATATGCGAGATCTGAAATTGTGAAAGATCTACTAACTTGGGTAGTGTAAATTTCAAATGAATTATAATTGCACACCTGCATCTTTACATTTTTCTTCTTGGCCATTTAACTGTTTGTAGATATACAGAGTGTAATTTAAACCACGAAGGATAATTTGCCTGATTTTTTTTCATATTTTTATAAGACGAAAAGTCCCCTGCCACTTTTTACGGAACCTAAAATTAAAAAAGATATGTGATTTTGAAATTTAACCAATAAATGCGCTCTTCCGACGAGTGGGGATAAAAGCCACAGATCAAAATTTACCAAAATTTTCTTCATATTTTTCGGAGTCAAAAAGTCCTTTTCCACTTTCCACTTTGATTTTTAATTTTTTGAAAAGTGGTAAAGGGCTTTTTGACTCAAAAAAATATGGAAAAAATTTCGGTAGATTTTGGTTTGTTATTTCTATCCTCACTCCTCAGAGGAGCGCTTTTTTTGGTTAAATTTTAAACCCGGATATCTTTTTTGATTTTGAGTCCTGGAACAAGTGTCACAGGACTTTTAGTCTTAAGAAAATCTGAAAAAAATTAGTCAAATTATCCTCCATGGTTTAAATTATACCCTGTATATCTCGAAATTAAAGATTTTCTCTGTGACATAGTTATTTAGAAACCCTCAAGTCAATTTCTAAAACATTATGTAATACATACTGAAAATCAAGTTTTAATGTTTTGTCTCCTTTAGCGGCCGGTTTCCCTGGATGCCAACCACGCTAAAAAACTGGGCCGTGCTATCTAAAAATATTTCTTGCACGGCCATGTTGCAGAAAGCTTTTAATGAAGCTTCTCCAATTGTCCTCAAATAATGTCCCTGTGTGAAACAAAAGTGAACGTATTTACACAAACGCTTCTTACAAAAAGCGAGACTCATTCTTTTGTAAATAAAACGGCGTTGTACTGAAATTTACCATTTTCCGACGTTCTTCTCCGCGTTCGTTGCTTTCTGCAGCAACGAATTCCTCGACGGATTTAAGAGGGTAGCACTCTGGTTTCAAACTAATGACGTTGTTTTCAGCCTGTTCTAACACTTTTAACCTTTGCCTTATATCTTCTTAGGCCGCCATCATTGTTGTTTGGTTGCTCAGAATTCGTTCTTGGTTTCCCAAGCTTTCACTGCTCAAAGAACAAATTTGCCATTATTATTCAGTTGTTACAGAGTAATAGTCATTTCGCCATTTGATACTCTTAAAAATCGTCTGTATTTTATAACGTTAGACTGGCAGTATTTTACTTTGTTTTTGACATATTACAATAACATTAAATCTTACTTATATCGAGAAGTTTGTATTGTGTAATGCTCATGATATTTAAATGTAAAAAAATCTCCCAACAAAAGAATTGACTATATGACTGTCGTTAAAATCGTAATCGAGTAAGAGTTGTAATGTCGATGTGAATTGGAGATGTTTACCCTACGATTCATAAAACATGCATAAACAACATAACAATTCTGCACATTGGAAATTTGTAATATGTTTTTAGTACTTAAATATTGATACGAAAAAACTCACTCAATCTTATTGTTGAATTCCCGCAGCAGGACTTCAATTTTGTTGAAGTTGTCTGAATTTCCTCTGGCGTTCTCACCTCTTACTTCATACACGTACGTATTGCGTGGAGAACAACAAACGTCTTTATCTACGAAATCGTCCGTACAAAACAAAGACTCATCGTAGTTGTCACTGAAAATGTCATAATCATATAACTATCATTAAGATGGATCATTTGATGATCTTTTTTTTATGCACATTCGTGTAGAACAAACATCTTAATTCTGATAACGTAATACTACTAAAATTATTAACTTGACCCATTAAAGTATCAGTAATTACCTATGAAAATAGCTATTTTCGTACCTGTGAGCAAGAAGTCGATTTTGGCGAAGACGAGATTTTTAAGGCGAGGCAAAGCCAAGCTGTAAAATCTCGTCTTCGCCAAAATCGACTTCTTGCTCACAGGTGCGAACATAATTTTTCATGTTGAAGGCTTGAAAATCGTGATTTTGCGTTACGCACACGTACAAAAATCACGCTTTTTGTGGCTGAAGCATGAAAAAACATTTTCTTTTAAGAAATGAAAAAATTAGACGAAGTTAAATAAAACTGAATGAAAATTTTTTATCAGTTATGGTGATACTGTTATGAAAATACTAACGACATTGTTGCACGTATTGGTGTTGCAATATTTCCGCTGCATGATGGTGAACTGAAACCGCTGCTGCGTGGCGTGGATTTGGCGATATTCGTCGTACTGGCTGCGTTCATAGGTTTCATAATTGACAAGCTTTTTGTCTGCTTGCTTGCTTGTTGCAACAATGATGTTTCCAAACTCGTGATTGGTGTGGAATCCTGACCCGTTTTCTCCAGACAAATTTTGGAGGCTTGACTCTTTAGTTGCTCCAAACGCATTTGGAGCAATTGTTGCACGTCAAACGACGGCAACTCATAATTTTCCTTTTCCGACTTCGTCCGCCCCTGACGCAAGCCCTGAACGCCTCATACCAGAGGGCTGCTCAGAAACTTTTCGTGCGGGTGGAGTTTAGAGTCGAGCAATTAAGTAGGCCTGCGACGCGAGTCAAAGTGAGTGAGCTCGGGGGACTTCGACCCACTACAACCACAAAGGTTCGGTCAGACTCCCTTGCTTTCCCCTTCCCAGCGACGACGGCGGTCTACAGCGACGCGGCGCGGTTCCCTTCCCTATTTCCAGCGACGACGGCGCTCTACAGCGACGCGGCGCGGCTTCCTTCCCGAGGATCGACGACGACGGCGCTTTCCAGCGACGCGGCGCGGAACCTTCTCTCTCTCCCGACGACGACGGCGCCTTCCCGACGAATACAGGCACTTGGAAATAATGCCCACCTATCAAGGGATGCCAAAGCGAAAGAGGGTGCGCATCCACCTCGCCTAACCTCCGAAGTAAGGAGACCCTCAAATCACCCAGTTCATAATCCTTCCGTTATGGCAACAGGGAAAACGAGGGGGAGTTAGGAAGAACCGGCCCCCACCTCCCCCACCATGACTAGCAGTACTCCCCAGTTTGCTGGATCTCGAGGTTCGACCTCCCGAGTTCGGCATCTGGCAGTCCCCTAGACCTCTGGATCTACCCCGCCAGACGGAGAAGAATTATCGCCTCCGCCGACTAGCCCATCGATTTCCCACTCCCAGACGGAATTTCCCCTATCCCTCGAGCCCGGTAATAAGACACTCTAGATTCAGACCGGCTCCCCCGGGGACCCGCTCACCTCCCCGACCACGTCTCCAATCCGTGGTCCGAAAAATTCTCCCTCACCTCGATGACAGCGGAGACCATCTCCCCGAGTTACCAACAGAGGTCGAACCCTAGGCCCCCTCATCTACCTCCTCCCCGAGACATAACGGGACTCAGGACGAGTTGGAGGGCTTCATCGACATCAGTCTCCAGGAAGACCACCCTTCACCATATCGCGGAGGTCCTGCCTCTCCCCACTCCACCTTCCACAGCTTCCTCGCTGACCTCTCTAACGAGGTACGAGAGGCTTGGGCGGCTTTGGACACGACTTTTTTAGGCCTCCCCATTCTACCAGGGACATCACTCTCCGTCGTTTCCATCAACGAGCGTTCAGGGAATGAGGAATAATTGTACGACGATTAGTTTAATTTTGAATTAGATGTATATAATTTGTAGGACGCTTTTTACCATTAATAAATACTAATAAACCAAGGAATTTGGAAGTTGACATTTTTCCTACCCCCCCCCCCCCCCCACCTTGTTGTAAATTACGTGCAACACAATGAAGTCTTGGTTTTATTAGCAACAGAGCGACCTCGCAACGTTTCATCGCAAGATGACCCCGACGTGAAATCCTCTAGGCACTTGGGTCTTTTGGTGATTCTACCCACTTTTGTCGTCGCAGTAACTTTCTTTTTATGAGGAATTGTGTTCGGAATGAGGGTTGCATTCGGTGAATTCATGATTCTGTAAAGTTTGTAATATAATCAATTATAAGAACTCTTACCTCTTAAAAGAAATTCGAATTTAAAAATCTGCGCGTATATTCAGAAATACATCATAATTATAATTAAACTCATGAACTCATCAATGATCAGATATAATAGTTATTAGAAGTTATGCAAGTGTTCGTGCTGCCCAAAAATCAATAGAAAAAATAACAACTCTTGGGTTGTTGTTTATGTGATAAGTACCAACATGTATACTGTTCAATATATAACTTGTGAAGTACAAAGTTTTATGTACAACACAAGTTTAGTAAAAACTTTATTTACCAATAAATTTGTCAATCCTCAACACAGCGGGAACGTATAAGCTGAAGCTCCTTTCAGTGCTTTCAGAGCCAGAGCGATGAAAATTAGTATTTACAATGCCACGATATTAAATTATTTAACATCATCGACTGTTAAATGATATATACAGAGTTCTCCATGTAGAAAGTTTGAGTTACAACTTTGAATTCAATATAAGAAAAAGCTAGTATTTACAATGCCACGATATTAAATTATTTAACATCATTGACTGTTGAATGATATATACAGAGTTCTCCATATAGAAAGTTTGAATTAAAACTTTAAATTCAGTATAAGGAAAAGCTAGTATTTACAATGCTACGATATTAAATTATTTAAAATCATCAAATGTTAAATGATATATACAGAGTTCTCAATGTAGAACCTTCGAATTAAAACTATGAATTCAGTATCAGAAAAAGCTAGTATTTACAATGCCACGATATTAAATTATTCAACATCATCGATTGTTAAATGATCGATACAGAGTGCTCAATATAGAACGTTCGAATTAAAACTATAAATTCAGTATAAGAAAAACCTGCAGAAATAGAAGTGTTTCCTATTGTAAGCTAGTAACTTATTTAAATGATGTTTTTCAAATTCTTTTGCAATGTTAAACTACAAAATTGAATGTAATTTTATAAATTTAAAACAGGAGCATCGAACAATCATAAATTTTTAAAATTACTTGAATGTACTTTATAGTAAAACTTGTTTTTTAAATAGGATTTAGAAGTACGTCTCTCTCAGTGAAAAAAATTCGATTTTCTATGGAAAAGTGATTCGTGTTATAAACGTGACGCAAACGAACTCGTTTGTAAGAGCTACTTCTTCCCGACCTTCGACACTGCTCCATTTTGGCATTAAATAGCATTTGCTTTTCACGTCCTGTAATCGAACAGTGAAAAGTTCATCTGTAAGGCAAGAACATGAATATACTCCAACAGCGTCAGACACTTGCCCTACATCATACATTGAATTCTTCTGGGAAAACATTTTCACGATCAAAAGAGTGTTTTCTGCCACTTGAAGAATATTTTTAATGATGCAAATATCTTCATTATTCAGGATACAGCAAGAATCAGCAAGGAAAATCGACAATGTAGCATTCCCGATTTTGATTATTTCGAACTGTTCGAAATTTTCGTTATTCAAATTCGCAGGGACGGGACCACGAAAGTGCAGTCGAGAAGGTAATAACTGAACGTTATTATTAAAGGATTCTTCAAGATCAGCCCGTTCTTGAATTCTTTTGAAATATTGCTCAAGAGCTCCTCTAGGTCTTCGAGTTGACAGATCTCGAACACTTGGCATATTATTCTCGAAGCAAAATGCGCTGAACGACTCTAAGTGACCAAGATTCCTCACATCCTCAACAATATGTAGGAGAGCATGAACGTTGTAGCTGCAGAACTGTTCCCCATACCATTCTTCACACAGTACAACGTATGTTTCTACCGCTGCTTGACAAAAGTCTAGAATTTCCTGACTCTGATCTTCAAAACTAATAAATCGAATGATGAGTTGAAGAAGAATCATGTGTTGATAAATGTGATCTTCAACAACATTTTGAAATACAGCGGGAGCAGCATACAGCAACAATTGCCTGTATTGCGTAGCTTTGTATCCGCTAAAATTTGAAAAAGAAGTTAACTTGCGATTAAAATCGGTAGGACAAAAATCTGCCAGCAAAGCTATCCTGCTATTCAAGATGTCGATTTTTCTGCCACTCAATTTTGAAAATCTGAATTTTCCTGTTAAAAGAGCTTCAAGCTTCTTTTTGAAGACACCAATATATACAAGATGCATAGCTTCAAAAGGGACTTGAGTTACGGGCCCTAGGATCGGTGACAAAGGCGAGGGTCCTTTATGGTGATCCCCATCCAACATCCTGCGATACATTTCATTTGTTCGAGGCTGATGGCCGGTTCCAGTAAAAACCGTCGTTGATTCGAATCCTGGGACTGTATATCGATGCCCAACAACTGTACACTTGGAGCAAGGGTGATAAGAATTATGACCCATGTGATTAAGAGCAAACGCTCTAGCTGGTGCGTCGGCAATCAAACACCTGATATGTAACGGTATATACCGATTTCGTACAAAAATCCCACCTTGACGTATAACATGTCGAATTTCTTCAACTAAAGGATCGAAAAATTCAAAAGAATTCGATGGCTTGCTTTCTCCAACGAAAACAGAAGCTATTATTGGTTTCGAGTTCTTAATATTCGCAACTCGGCACTGAATAGGCCAAAATTGAAACCTCCCAGTACGGTATAATTGACCACCGTCTGCATTAATGTCAAAAAGAAGAACTTCAGGCAACAAATGTTCTGGCACTGAGCACAACTGCTTACCAAGTTTTTCTTCGAAACCAAAGTGAATAAACTCTCCTCCGGCAATTGGTTGAATAACGTTCCGCACACAGTTGTTGGGGTGTCTAGCAACGTTCTGGGATCTTTGGGTAGGTAACGAATGTTGAATGGGAATTCTCTGAAAGTTTCTAAAACACTACCTATTTGCCTGCTGTTGAGGTTAGCATTCAAAAAACAATTTTTGGCTGTAGTTTTCCTCATGTGTTTAATGTCGATTTACTGATCGATTATCTCATGTTCTTGTATATTGACATTAGGTAACTGATCTTCATTGTTAGCATGTTCGGGTATAATAGGAGCATTGTTTTCGGGTGGTATTGCCTGATTCTCGATTTCCTGATTGTTAGGTACTCTATTCTCTAACGCGATAGCTTCATTATCACCAATTAAATTTTCATATCTATCGTTACACAATGAATCGCTCGCAACTGAACCGCTCAAATCGCTGTCGCTTGAATTGTTGTCAGCGCTGATGGACTGTTGTAGTCTTGAGCGGTTGCGATTAATTTCTATTAATCGATTTCGTTTGTGTCTTTCGGAGAGATCCGAAAACCTTCGTCTTTTCGGTGGCATTTCCCACTCAAGTCCAGTACCTCAAAATGCATATAAATTTTTCTCTTACAATGTACTCACTTGTACTGGAAATATTCTTAGCCATCTGGCTCAGAATGTTATTACGAAAAATAAAACAAAACTAGCTAAATGATTTGAGGAGGGAATTTCTCTTTTTGTTTCCATAGCTAAGTTCGGCCATTAAATTTCAGGGGAGGACTCATAATCTCTACATTAAGCCTAGTACACTTGATGGCTTCTAGTAATTTCACGAACGACACGATGAAAATGACTAAAATCAGCATCAGTATTAAAATTACGAGCGGCTAGAGATTTTAACCAGCGTTTTTTTACTTATGTCTACATTTAAAAATTTACACAAAATTGAGAAAAACTGTCATTTTATGTTGAGATGACAATTTTTTGAGTGAAATGTTAAAAATTTGTAATCCAGCCCTTACAGTTAAAGGATATAAATATAAAATTAACTGTAATAAATTAAAATTTCAAAATTTTCAGTCTGACTTACAAATTCGAAACCGATTAAAAATTTCATAATTTGTTTAAATTATTGAAAAGTAGGTTAGCTTCTTTTGACCGCTGACCCTTCAAAAATAATTTGAGTTTTTCATTGAATATAATTTTATTTTTTAATCATATTTCGAATTTGTGTAATATTAGAAAAATTTGTATGTATCAAAATAAATTTGCAGATTGATAATTGGGTACGTAGATGAAAGTTTTTAGAAGTAAACTTTCGTCAACCAAGAGAAGAATGAACTGAAACTTTTGAAGTTAATTTTAAATCATATATTTCAACATAAAGTATGTGTCAAAACCATATCAGATTTACAGCTAAAATTCAAATATATATAAATTTTTTCCAACACTCTCTAAAGCAAAGAATTCGATTTTTTGTTTTTGAAAAAAATTTTTTTTGGTAGAGTTATGATTGTTCAAAGTTTAAACATTTGAAAAAAATGAGCCAATATTTTAATTCATAACTTTCAAACTTTCGGTGGAACAAAAAAATTTCTCTCAGTAAAAGTTTCACATGTGTATGATATTTTCATAAAAATATTAAACACATAATTTTGTTGTTGTTCGATCCGCCATTTTTTCTATGATAGAAACTCAAATGTAATTTAGGTAGACATAGATAAATAAAGCGAACGTCGACGACGATTTGAAATTCTTTCGAAAACAATTTGACAAACAAAAAAAAAAGAACGTGTAATTTACAACGCCTAAAATTTACTCCACAGGCGCCTCACGAATCGAGATAAACCTGGTCAACGATGTCTGTTGATCGTAATACTTTGAAAACTATGAATCGGCCCACTCCAAAAATTTTGCGCAATCTTTCTTGTACATAAATGAAAATATCACGCTAACAAAATCATGTAGTCCGACTTTGAAAAAAACTCATTTGTTTATAACTTTGCAAAAATAGCGTATCGAACAACAACAAAATTATGTGTTTTATATTTTTATGAAAATATCGTACACTTGTGAAACTTTTACTAAGAGGAATTTTTTTGTTTAACCTCGAGTTTAAAAGTTATGAATTAAAATATTAGCTCATGTTTCTCAAATGTTGAAACTTTGAAAAATCATAACTCTTACAAAAAAATTTTTTTACAAAAAAAAAACGATCGAATTTTTCACTTTAGAGAGTGTTGAAAAAAATTTATGTCGATATTTGAATTTTAGCTGTATATTTGACGTGGAATATCTGAATTCCGTATTTAATGTTTTATGTTGTAGAATTGATTAGTTATAATTGATAGTTTACTGGAAATAGAATTGGGAAAGAATTTTCATGTAAAAAATAACACAAAATTTATTTTCAAATTTTAAAAATTCTATTATCTTTAACTTGACCATTTACATCATTTTTTGTGAGTTCTGGAAATGACGAACTTATTCCAGGTACAAGTTACCACAATAAACTATCTTTTGAAATGAAACCTTCAAAAATACATAAAGTGAAATATCGAATAGGAAAAATTTACCGTTATGATATTCTATACTTTTGAGTATTTTTCAATATTTGGACGTTCGATTTTGAGAGAGGGAGAAAGTAGCAGAAAAAATTATTGTTGAATTCACATTTATATTTAATTAAACACTAAAAACGTAACGACTAATGAAATTTTAGTAATATAACAAGCATCTGAAAGACTGATATATCAAAATTTTCAATTTTAATGGAAACACTGTAAATCTTCAACGTTAAACTTTTTATCAAAAAAAAAAAAAAAATGCGTAACACGTATACAAAAACAATGGCAAAAATTACTGCTTGAAGTAGATGTCGGTTTCTAATTTTCATTTTTATAAAAATTAAAATTGAATAAATAGGACAACATAAAAAATAGCTTATTGTCGATACTTATAAATAAATAAAAGTTTTCTGTAAATAATCGAAGTGTATTAAATGTTTCCAAAATAAAAATTATTGAAAATTATTGAAAAATTATTGAAACTCTCACAATGTTCGGAATTATAATTCTTTAAGAAATTTTAGAATTAGTAAAACTTTCAATACGTCATTAATCGTCAAAATTAGAAATTTTCAGAGTTTTCGAAACTTTGAAAAATCTCAGAAATTCATGAAAGTTGAACTTTTAAGACTTTAAAAATGTTTAGAATACTCCATACTCTTATAATTTTCAAAATTGTTGAAATTCTTTAAATGTTCAAAATTATTAACTTTCTCAAAATTCAAAAATTGAGTACAACTTTTTCAAAATTTTAATAATCATAAAAGTTATAAATTTTTAGAGTTTTTGAAACGTAGCGACTAATAAAATTGTAGTAACATAACAAGCATCTAAAAGACTGATAAATAAAAATTTTTAATTTTAATAGAAACACTGAAAATGTTCAACGTCGAACTTTTTATTGAAAAAAAATGCGTAAAACGTACGCAAAAACAATGGCAAAAATTACAGCTTGAAGTAGATGTCGGTCTCCAATTTTCATTTTCACACCAATAAAAATTGAATAAATAGGACAACATAAATAATAGCTTATTGTCGAAACTAATTAATTAATAAAAATTTTCTATGAATAATCGAAGTATATTTAATGTTTCCAAAATAACAATTTTGAAATTCTTGGGAAAAAATTTTCATAATAAATTTCTGGCGAAAATCACTTTATTTATTATCAGTAAGTTACTTACAAAAATAGTTGCTGTTTCTTCCTGTTTCAGGTTTCAGCTCCTCCTTTTGGTCACCATGAAATAATCGAAATCTGTGATGGAACAAAATATTAGTTTTTTAAAGAAATAAAATCCCTTGAATTATGATATAAAATGTCAATTTTGACTTACGTTTTCTATGAAAAAATAAAACTCGTAGTTTTATTTGTTGAAAAATATTATTTGTTGACAAATTCGTTGAAAAATAAAACTTCACAATTTGTTTGCACAGATAAATCCGGCTTGCACTAAGAATTGCTGCGAACGTGCTTTTGTTATGAACTGTTATGAACACATGAACAGTAATGAAGGTTATGTTTCTTCGAGAATCGTGTTATGCATGGGCGGTATGGGCACATTGACCGAAATATATATATATATAACGGGATATTTTTCTTGCGCGGGAATTTTCAAAAATTTACGAATAATCACACGTTAATGCATGAACATCATAGCCATGAAAATATGACTTTTTTACTGTACAGCCTTGTTTTTTTTATAATCAATGACTGTAATAATATTGATTTATATAACACAATCATAACTTATCATGTAAAAAATGGCAAATCATTTTACAGCATTCAGGTGTCACATCATGATATTGATATATTGAACATCACTGCGTGACATAAAATGGCTAGTGAAATCACAATGCCAGCAATAGGGTGTCATTCTGTGACATGTCACGTCGTGACTTTTTTGTGAATTCACGAATGCTTACTGGGTTATTTCTCGATGAAAATTGGAATAAAAATCTGATGAACTTTCCATCGAAATGTTTTTCATATATCGCTTATATCATTGATATTTATTTTATTTTATTATACTACTAAAATATTATCAATATTATAGGTAGTGATTTACGGTATTCATTAATTATTATTTCTTTTAAATGATTCTCATATCTACAATTATGATAAAGTTTTTTCATATTAATAATTATAAATATGAAATTTTAGATGTTCCGCCACATTATGTAACATGAGTGTTGCATTAATGTACCATGAAAGGAACATGCGTGTTACATTCATTTGCCACATGCGCAACATTCATGTTACATTCATGTGGCGGGACGAATGGTACATGAGTGTTGCATACATGCTTAACATTAATGTTACACTGATGTTTTGCACGAATGTTCCATGAATGTTATCGGCGTGTATCATAGACGAATGTAACATTAATGTTCCATGAATGTTGCCATGAATGTTCCATGAATGTCGCACATATGCAGCACGCATGCTACATACGGATAGCATTCAATGTAACACTCATGTTACATGAATGTCTTTTTTTCACGGGTTCCCGATGTTTTGTAAACAATCTGCGATCATATAAAAGCGCGCACTGAAAATATTGCATTACTGAGCGACTATTATAGATTTAATGCGAATCAAACGCTTTCGGGTTTTTCAAACAGGAAACTAGCTCTCCAGCAGCGTCTTTTGTTGCCCGCTTTTTTCATCGGCTATTGCCCTTGGTCGGTGGTCATGGGCATTATAATTCATGATGAAATCGTGCGCCCATTCTCTTTCGCTCTCGCCTTCAAATATGACGTTTGGGATTAGACAAGGGGCAAGGAGCAGCATTTTTCTTTCGTGGACATTGTTTTCAGAATAAGAACAAAAATCAAAGTCAATGTTAGCGAAGAACTGTTTGGCTTATTCGCAAAATATATAAAATAAATTTAAGTTTTTAACATATGGAAGGAAAGAGAAAGGTAAATAGTTTATATATTTAAGGGAAATGCTTATAAATTCGTTAAATATTACAGTAAAGGCAATAAAATAAAGGCACTTTTCTCACAAACTTAAAACTTGAAAAATTTTATTCTCGATATTTCTGCGTAATATATTTCAAGAAAAAAATACATATCTACATTTTGAAAAAACTTCCAGAAAAGTATTGGAAGTTTTTTGGAAGTTTTTTCTAAAAATTGTTACCACTTGCAATCTGCTTGTTACCACTTGCAATCTGAAACGCATGTATGAACTACGATCAACCAGGGGCAGTCAACTGCCTGTAAAAAATTTGGTTAAAACTCTGAGCCAATCATAGCGTGCAAACTACTTTCGACCAATGAAAAAGCTTGACAGCGCTACCGTAGTAGTTTGCAGGAAATAATTTCAGCGCGAGATTTCTGATCCAAAATCCGTGATATGAAGTCGGTACTTTTGCTGGTAAGATAGAAATCCAGAACTGAATTGGAATAAATGTCAAATTTGACGTAAGTGATTTACGCATGTGACGGATATGTAATATGAAATGTCAAGGTTTGTTTATTGATTCGTGTTGATTCGTATTTTAACAAATTTTTGTAAGACACTACTAAAAATCACTAAAAGTGTTTTGAAATGGTTACTAGATATATGGGCTAAAAAAATTTTAATATTCTTAAATACGCAGACAATTTTTGAGTTCTGTGCTCAATATTCGCTACGTTATTACTTCTATTGCTTGTTTTAAATTCGAATGTTACGTTTATTATTTTAAAAAAATCTATAAAACCAGTTTTAATGACTACTAGTTAAATGAGATGAAAATCTGAAAAAATTGCATCGGTTTTCTGATTTTGTGATTTTTCAATCATTTCTACTTAATTAGGGTTAACATCTGGAAAAATAACTTCCCTTTTTTAAGCTGCGAAGGACGATTTTCATGCTTGTCTTTAATATGTATAATCTTATTGCTTATATTTAAAATATGATCATTTAAGATTTTTAATAAATTAAAAAACCGGTTTCTCAATGACTTCTACTGAAGTAGGATTAAAATATCTAAAAATGACATATCTTTTCTACGTTGTGCAGGCTGATTTTGATACTTGTTTTTAATATTTATTATATTATTTTTTTTTGAGTGTTGTCATTTAATATTTTGTAATAAATTACGAAACCGGTTTTCCAGTGTTTTCTATTTAAGTGGGATGGAAATCTGGAAATATATAATCACTTTTCCTAGGCTGCGCAAGAAAATTTTGATTTTTGTCTAGAATATTTATAATGTCCTTGCTTATTTTATAGATATTATAATTTTATATTTTGTAATTAATTACAAAATTAACGGTTAACCGGGTTCTTAATGACTTCTTATGAAAATCTTAAAAAATGACATGCTTTTTCTAGCCTCGGTTGGCTGATAGTAATTTTGTCATAAATAATTACAATGTCAGTTTCTTTTTTACTCAAATAGTATTTAGTGATACATTTCAAATGAGTTTTTCAATGGCTACAAACTAGTTGGGATGAAAATCTCAAAAAATAACTTTCCTTTTCTAGGCTGCGCAGGCAGATTTTTATTTTTGTCTTAATTATTTACAATGTCATTACTTCATTTATGAAAATTATAATTGAATATTTTTTTAAATAATAACAAAACTGGTTTTTCAATGACTTCTACTTGGATGGGATGAAAATCTGAAAAAATGATAGCTGTTTTCTAGCTTGCGCAGGCTGATTTTGATTTTTGTCTTGAACGTTTACAATGTTATTGCTGCTTTCTCGAATATCATCATTTAATAGATTTTGAATAAATTACAAAACCAATGTCCAATGCCTCCAAGCTTAGTGACATGAGAATTTCAACAAATCATATCCTTTTCCAGCAATATATGAATACAAATTTTAATTTCTGTTCACAATATTTGCAATGTCATGTTGGCTAGTTTTTTTGTTCTTAATATTATATGTATATGCGGCGTGATATGAAGAGACCGACCTAACAGCTTAAAACATCAATTTTCGGATTTTGGAATTATTTAATAGTACAAAACATGCCGTATCAAATGAGATAAAAATCCTATAATTGATTTTTTTACCTGCTTGGTCGGTTGCATATTTATACCATGCCACATGTTTCGTAATAAAATTCAAAAATTACTTACCAATAACTACTAGCTAAGGTAGATAAACATGTGAAAAATAAAATTCTTTATTTACCCACAGACATATTTCGATTTATTACATACAGTATTCGATCACTTGGAGCCGATAAATTGAATTTCATTGGCTATAAGTTAGCGTATATTGGATTTGACTTCTTGATGATGGAGGGTCATCTTTACTTTCGGATTTCTGTCTTCAATATTAGCTGTTTCATTGCTTTTTTTTGCATATTATTTTATACTTTGTATTACATCATAAAAACTGCACCCCATACAAAATTTTATAACAAAATGTAAATTCTTATAATAATCTTCGGTATGTTCATCAAAATTTATAGTTACAAAGGTTTTATTGCGCTTTTGCTGCCGAAATCCTGATTTTCAAAAAAAAAGCCATACATATTTTTACGTGCTAACTGAGAACAAATATCAGCTGAAAGAAAGGATGATTATCGCTGTATTCACATTACAGTTGCTGTTTTCAACAGGTATTTCAGTTGTTTCCAAACATTTGCATAAATTCAACAACGGATGACCTGTATAATGATTGGTTATTAAATATAAAATCAATCATACCCTTGAACTGTCAGTTTTCCTAAGTTTTTTTTACGGAGGTTGAGCCCAATCCAAATTTTCGACCATTTCCTCTAGATACAGCTTGTAAAACGCATGACCTTTCATAAGCATTGCCCCGCAGCCATACTCTTACCTTTCAGCTAATATTTGTGCATTCTATTGAAACAATTTTAGTTAATTGCATTTTTCACTTTAAATTCAATTTAAATCAATAACATTTTTTGTACAAGTATGAAGGATTGCTTTAATCTTCCTCAAACCTAGTTTGCTGTCTGGGTGTCAAACATCTGGATGTTTTCAGCTAAACGGCAATATAAACGACGTTTGCTGATAACGATGTCATAGATTTTCAAAATCAAAATAAAACACTACTTACTGAAGCTGAAGATTCAAACGAATACTTACTTAAACTTTTTATAATTTCTTCATGAATGAATGTGGAAAGATTCTGTATGCTCTTACGAAAAATTTGATGCGTTCCTCGCCTTTTTCCTACATGGGCATCACGGTAATTGATGTGAAACATGCTAACAGTAATGAAGATACGTTACTTGAATTCCGGAAGGATGAAGGAAGTATTAACAGATATATGCTCAAATCATGCAGAAGACTGCTCTTGACTCTTACGCAAGTCTTGTTGATGCTTTTTACACTAACGTATCTGTAAAGAAAGTTTACCAACATTCTACAATTTTCGGTCAAGATAGTTTGGATTTGTCCCTCTGGTCGAGGTAGTGCCTTACATTAAAGAAGTCCGACATTTTTGGTAGTGAATCTCAACCTTGATGAGTTCTTTTTTGTTGATTGCCTCCTAATTTGCAGGTCTTTTCAGTCTATTCAACTTAAAGGTTGGATCTTAAGAAAAACCGTACTACTTTGAACGAAGGAAATAATTGCACTATGAATAATTTTTATTTAATTTATTGTAAGCTTGTCGATTAAATGGATACTTCTTTCTCATACCTTCAATGAATCGAATATGCGGATTACATTCAATTGAACTGCAATAAATTTACATGAAGTTTTATTCACGTCAGTATCTTTGCTTGGTTAGGACGTGAACTCGTTCAAAAGAATGTTGCTTTTACTACTGTTTGAAAATTTATTAAGCTAATGCGATTGAATTTCATGAGAAAGTCCTGTAAACTTTATTATAAGCTTGTTTATAATAAAGTCTTGAAACTTTTGCTAAACAAGCTATAATAAGAGACTCCGCATGAAACAATTGAGGAACATCCTTACCATGTAACATACTTCATGAAATAAAATTTTGATTTCAGTTGACTATACGCACAAAATAAACATTTTTTAGGCTAACGACTGTCTTTCACATTACGTGATTGGCAATTATCGAAAACCATTTTTTAATTTACAGTATACCAGGTGTACTCCTAATTAATTTCCGGTTTTTTTGCAAATTAAACACATAATTCCATAAAAATCGTAACCTTTATTTTATTCAAAGTATTTTCCATTGCTTTCTACACATTTTTCTCACCTTTCTGGTAAATTGTGGATACCACGCCAGTAAAGATCATTGCCTTTGGAGGTGAACCACTCGGTGAGCCATTTTCGTACATTTTCGTACGAGTCGAAGCGCTGCTCAGAAAGGGCATGGCCCAACGAGGCAAAGAGGTGGTAGTCGGATGGCGCCAGGTCTGGTGAGTAAGCCGCATGATCAAGCACTTCCCACTTGAGCCTTTCCAGCGTGTCACGAACGACTTTCGACTTATGCGACGGCGCATTGTCGTGGAGCAAAATCACCTTCTTCTGTTGTTGTTGATATTCTGGTCGGTTTTCCACAATGGCTTGGCTCAAATCTTTCATTTGCTGTTTGTAGCGAACGACATTCACAGTTTCACCAGGTTTCAGCAGTTCAAAGTATATAACGCCGGACTGGTCCCACCACACACACAGCATGACCTTCCGACCGTAACGATTTGGCCGTGCCGTCGATGTCGATGCTTCACCTGGACTCACCCACGATTTGTTGCGCTTAGGGTTCTCCAGGAAAATCCACTTTTCATCACCAGTAACAATACGATGCAGGAAAGACATTCTTTTGTATCGTTGAAGCAGCATTTCACAGGTCACTTTTCGATTCTCCATTTGTCTCTCGGTCAGTTCATGGGGCACCCACTTTCCACACTTCTGAATTTTTCCCATGGCTCGCAGACGCTTGGAAATTGCTTGCTGTTGAACTCCCAACGCATCTGCAAGCTGTCGTTGCGTTTGCGTGTTGTCTTCATCTAATAATGCTTGCAATTCGGCGTCATCGAACGATTTTCGCTTGCCGGAGCGTGCGGCGTCGTTCAGGTCGAAATCTCCATTTTTGAACTGTCGAAACCACGTTTCACGTGTTCGAAGTGTTAATGCACGATCACCATAAACTTCCACAAGCGCACAGTGGCTCTCGGACACTTTTTTCCCCTGATTGAACATGAAAAGCAATGCATGGCGCATATGCTCAAAATTCGGTACAAAATTCGACATTTTTGAAGCGCAATGAAAACTTACTGGAAGATTTTTTCGAGAAAATGTCAACGCAGTTCAAGCACTCGATATGACTGAACAAAATGACATATGGTATGTGTTACCAACAGCGGTACAAAACAGAACGCCATCCATTGAAAAAACCGGAAATTACTTAGGAGTACACCTGGTAAGTAAGCAAAGTTCTAAGAGTAAAATTTTAGCTGCGTTATGCACTTTACCTTCAGACTCAAAAGAGACAAGAAATATCACGTATACATTCTACAGTTGAGCTTGGAAATATATGCGTCTAGTACACATTCCATTACGATAGCAATAACATGTATTACGCGCCAAAGACCAGCGCTCATACTACATTTATTAGTAATATTTCGTTTCACGTTACCCTATGCAATCTCAATATTAATAACGCGAAGTTAGTAATTGTATCATTTTTACATATATACAGATAATATTTTAACGTATTTTTAACGTGACATATTACAAAAAAGTTAGACTTATAACTTTTAAAATTTTTTGATTATTAAAATAGAAGGACGTACAAAAATCACAGATGAGACTAATTCCAATTCAAAAGCGTTTCTTATTAGAAGAGAAGCTTAACGAAAGAGTTTCGATTTTAAACAATCAAACGTCTACCTACAAAACAATGGCAAAGGTTTAAAACAAGAGTATGGAGAAAAAATTCTAAAAGCTTCTGGTAGCGCAGAACATGGTGTTAAGACAGTTGTTAATGCTATGATCGAGGGGAACGAGTGCGGTTATGAACGAGATGCTTCGCATGAGTTGAGCGGCCCAGCAGATGTTCGATTAATTGAGAATTTTAATAGAAGCCTTCCGGAAGAAGCTACATTTAAGATAGTCTGTACTTTAAAGGGAAATCGGCAGAACTAGTGTTACCAAATAATTATGAATTGTTGTCTTGACGTGACTGCTTTGTTTAATGATGTACCTCATGATTTAGTGTTAAAGGCAATCGAAAAACAATATGATTTACTACCGACGTTAGAAAGAACGATACGAAAAACTGAATTATTATGAAGTATTTCGTTGTTATTGAGATCATCTGGTTTCACGTATGAAGCACAGGTTTTGGAACACATACATATGAGAAGCCCTATTTCACTTACTCCCTCAGTTTGAATTAGTAGAAAACTACTAATTGATAGTAGAATTTCACTAATTGAAATAGTGAAAAGGGAGCAACTAAAGTTTTAGTAAAAATCTAGTAATTGAATTAGTGATATAGCTTACTGATGAAATTAGTAATATTTGACTGATGAAATGAGTAATATTTGACTACAGCAGAAAGTGTATAACTATCTTTAAACCGAAGTAGAAATCCACTTACTTTTTTGAGTAGTGATATGACATTAGTTTTTTAGTCATCTTATGAACTACTAATTCATTTAGTTGAATTCGACAACTTTTTTTTCATTTTAGAAACTACTTATTCGTTTAGTAGAATTTGACTATTTTTTTAGTCAGCCTGTGGAATTCTACAAATTTATTAGTAGATTCCTGACTATCGCTGAACTTCTAATTGAATTAGTAAAAATTTTACTAATTCGAACTGAGAGAGTGGTCTACCTAAAATTCAAAAAGATAATGTACCAGTTAGAGTTATAGTTTCTTCGATCGGAAGTCCACTTTATAATTTGGAGAAGCTTCTACAAAAGGTTTTAGAGAACTTTGTTCCAAAGGCAAGATCTTATATAAAAAATAGTTTGGAATTTGAAGAATTTATAAGAGGGATTAGATGTGAAATTTATCATAAATTAGTTTCATTGTACGTTAAATCTTTATTCACAAATATTCCGAAGGATTTATTAATTAAGAGATTAAGAATTCGTTGGAGTCACATATCTAAAGGAACGAAAATTACACAGGAAGAATTTTTGGGAGCTATTGATTTGATTGTGAGTAATACCTTTTTCAAATTCGATCAGAATATTTATAAACGGAATTACGGTACACCTTTGGGATCACCTTCATCTCCTAATCTAGCAAACATAGTGATGGAAGATTTAGAGACTGTTTCGATTGAAAAGCTTATCTTTGAACGTAGGTTTTTCAAAAGATTTATGGATGACATTATAGCTTATATTCAGAATCATGAAGATGTTGAGATTTTAGAGGTATTTAATGATTATCAGAAAGACTACAATTTACGATTTAGAGGGAAAAAGAAAAGGGATTGGCGTTTTTGGATACAATAGTAATGAATGGATGTGACAACTTGTTGAGAGATTGGTATAGGAAACCGACGAATACTGATAGATACATTAATTTTTGGCCAGAGCACCCAATGAAATATAAATATAGTTTTTTAAAAGATTTGATTGATAGGGTGATTTTACTTTCAAATGAGCAATGTAATAAGGAGAATATTGAGAAGGTGATGGAGATTTTATTGAAAAATTATTACCCTGAGAAGTTGATTAAAGATAGAATTAGGAAAGCGTTAAACAGTTGACATGTGCCTACGATGCCCATGCATCTTTTTTTTGATATACAAAAAAACAGGGACTGCCCGTTATAGACACCGTAGACATTCGTTCGACAATCCGGTCGTTACACTTCAACCATGTTTTTTCATCCTCTTTGACATAAAAGTAATAATGCCGGAATCCACCTGTTGGTTCTCCGTCGTGGACCACTATTCCTGTTAAATCGAAGTTGGAAAAATCAGTTGCAGTCCCGACCGGAATGCTAGCGTTCATGTGGATCTTCCTGTCATCTTTGACTACGCTTCGGGCCCCACTGACACTGTCCTTCACCACCTTCAAACATTCAACTTGGATCGTTACCACCGCGGGCATCGTCTCAAACATAACGTTGGATTTTCTTGGCTGACAAAATGCTGTTGGAAGGGAATATTCTAAAAACTCCCGATTTATCGCTTTGCTAAGAAGACCAACGATGCTTGGAGCGTTTTCAACGTGCCCTCGTAAAATTGAAGTAGATTTTCGAAAAACGTGAGTGGTCTTGCAACTGTTGCACTCTTCCGTTTTTCGGAGCTCCATTGACATCGGGTTTACCCCAGATTCATCATGGAGCCTCTTCACCAGTTCTTCATAAAAATCTACTGCGTTTTGCTGCTCCCCTTCCTTGAATTTGAAGTTAGTTAAGATATGTCACACAAAAGCCTTGTGATCGACAGTGATGCTGTGCGAAGCACCCAAGCTTCTGAACACGTGTTTTAGTGCATGCATGTTTCTCCGATACCTACAGGAAACTCCAGGACCGCTTTCCGAACCGAAGCTACTCGAAACAAAACTTGCAGTATGCTATTCATATAGCAAATGTTGTTTGGATTGACAAGACCAGGTGGAAGCTTGTCTGGTTTGGGGAGAGTTTGAACATTTTGTGGTTTCGGTAGGTTTGCTATTTGAAAGATGAGTACAGGAGGTTGAGCTGGATCGGAAACTATGGGATCGGTGATGGATATTTGGGGAACGAAATTAGAAACTGCAGCTGTTGTTTGATGCTCATGTGGTGTGTGATTTGAAATGTGTGAGGTGACAGGTATTTTTCCGGTAAATGTTTTCGCTTTGTTCGCCTTACCCTTGCTTCTGACGTATGCTGAAGGCTTCGCTGAAGTCGGCGAATTCTCTGGACCGGATGATTGTCTGTTCTGAAAAGCTTGAAAGCGTTTGTCGGAAATTTGTTGACAAATAGCATTATTTTGCTTCTGACACCGAAAGTACAGAAAATTGTCAGCAGTTACCCCTAGCAAAACATCTATCATAATTTCTTTGTGCGAAGAGCATTGCAGCCATCTAGTGTCAAAAACCTGTGCACCTTTTTTGACCATCTGTGATTTTAAATCTAGTCTGGCAAAGTTTAAGCGAACATCTGCTAACCAAAGTAAACCTAAATTTTCCAATGCCTTGCCGAATGTTGGTGTCTGAAAATTCCTGAAACATAGTTTGCACGACGAACCTTTTTTTTCCCATTTTTGGTAGAAACTACCCCTAAGGTTGCATCCACTACAGCTTTAACGTTGAAAATCCCGCCCAGACGTTGATCATCAACAGCGGGAGACTCATGATCGAAGGCCACTGAACCGAAGTCTGATATTGGAATCGTCTCTTCATCCTCATCATCTGCTAAATGTTCGATATCAAATAAAGATTCGATTACGCCAGAATCTTCGCAGTTCGAATTGTGAATCTTCAGGGACATCGAATCGCTGATAAGCAACGCCTTGCAATTTCCCTCCCACTGCCCAGCATTTGGAGTTGAATTACAACCACCTATACCTTTCATTAAACCGAAAAAATTCTCGACAATGTCTTGATTTACATGTCGTCCTTCCATGTAAACGTATTCGAATTTTTCAGTTAAGACATGCAATATCCCTTCAAAACTTTCAATCGTTAGTGCGAGATCCCTGATGGTTAGTGTATTAACAACGGTGAAGTCACTTGGACTGAGAGTCTGTGGATTTCGATTTTCGGTCTTGTAGTTTACGAAACACATATTTTTGGCAACTCTTTTCATTTCCGTCCAAACCTCCGTATTCTTGCTCCTTACTCTTGTCCGGCCATTCATTGCGTCGAACCAGTCATTCATTAAGCCGAAAAACCACGCGCTATCTTCGGCTTCGAGCGATGTTGTGAAGAATTCTCTTCCTTCCTCTTCTTCGACAGCTAAATATGTTAATAAATATTGTAAATAACTGCTTAATAATAATCAAGTTTTGTTGATGCAAAAAATATAACAATTTGAATGATTAAACGAATTTCTCATTGCAAGCATGGTTTCACACTAAAAGCGGAGTTGCTTTGTTACGGTTGTTCATATTATATTTAATAGGATGTATCAAAATTCTTCAAATAAAAAAACACAATATTCCTTATTAAATTTTGAGTCGAAAATTCTTTTACCACTTCTCATAGAACTGAAAGTTAAAGAAGTTCTTCGAGAAGAAAAATTAGACAACTGGGATTCGAACCCAGACCCTTCGGATCTGCAGTCCAGTGGCATAACCACTGAGCTACCGATCCGCTTAGTCGTGAAAAGTATATTTTAAACAGTGCAAGTTTACTGCCAACCACTTTACCGATAATTATACATATTGATATGTTATGTGTGTAATGAATTCTGTACAGTACATAAAAATCCACAAACTGCATTCATCACAAAGAATAAGTAAAGACGTATGAGTATAAAGTTTCAAGTATTTGTCAGTACAGACCTTCATAGCATTGGAAACGATGTTAAAAATGCTATGAGCTGTTTTTTTAGAAACTCTGCGATGTAGGTCCTAAAACAGAACCAGTTACCCAGAAGTACTCAAGACTTTTTTGGATATTTTTTTGACCGTAAGCGGAACAATAAGTTTTAAAATTTTCAGAAGAAGTTGAGAAAATAGAATTAAGTATGTCATAAAACTCATCAACAAAAAAGAAAACCTCAAAAGCCAAAGTTAGTGTTTTTTAAATTTCTTAACAGTTAAAAGTCAAGACTTTCGCAAAAAAATGAAAAGTATACAAAGCGAATTGTGTGTTCATCGGATAAAAAGAAGATGAAGACAATCACAGTGTACGTGACTACGTTCCAGACTTCGAAGTTTCCAGTACAGAAATATGTGAATATGTATTCAAGCATATTGCAAAACATGTACTGCTAGCGGAAAATGTGAAAATTTGGAAATGAAATCACCAACTCTTATCGAACGAAGGCATTGCAGCTCAAAAAACAATAGCCAACCTTCCTACGAAAGTTACAGTTTTTGGTCACAAAAAAACAAAATGTTTTGAATAACACAAACGACTAACTACTTAAAAAATACACTTCCCCAAAAGCAAGATCGACAAATTTTTTCAAGGAGAACTGACCCTACTGCAAGGTTGAGTTTTCAACAGGACAAGAAATGATATCGGAACTCAGCCCATGTTTCCAAAATTTAAGAAACGATTTTGCTGTCTTACCAGTTTTTTACCAGCGTTGATGTATTCGAAGATTCTAGAGTCGACCTAAGAATAACATTTTTATTATTGCGATAAGAAACACCTAACCATTGTGAAATGCTTATTCCAAGAGTACGTGGATCTGTGAATAATGTCATAACGTAACGTCGAACAGAGGTGCTGTTGCTTGAAAAGTAGTTATCTTATTACTAAAGGAAAGGTGTTTGTGAGGAAAGAAAACGTTAGAAGGACGCGTGGTGAGTAAATGGATGACAGGCATATTTCTTATTGTAAGAAACGTTTTTGCTGTCTTACCAGTTTTTTACCAGCATTGATGTATTCGAAGATACCGAAGGCGACCATAGAATAATTCCCTTTTGAAAGTGATAACGAAACAGCCTATAATAGTGAAAAGCCCATTCTGGGAGTAAGAGTGAATCTGTAAATAAAAGCATACTGCGTCCTCGAACAGAGGCACGTTTTTGCTGTCTTACCAGTTTTTTACCACCATCGATGTATACGAAGACACTGTAGGTGACTAATATCTAATACTTGAGTAATCGTTCACTAGATCATTACGAAAAAACAAATTGTTGATTTGCACGAGACTATAGATTTCCATTTTAATAATGTCATTTTTGGACAACAGGCTAGAAAACTTGAAGAAAATCTGTTTCACAAACTATCTCACATTACTCGAATGATTATTTACTGTAAACATACCTGCTATGTCAGCTATCTGCTGCATGTAGTCCGCCACTTTCCGGCTAAAAATCTCTACTTAACTCGCATTTTAGGGCATTTGTTTTTTTCCACGTGAGCATCCTTCACAAATGCGAGTAGAGCATCTAATCCTTTGGACTGCTTGTCGTAATCGACGATTGCAGTAAGGGTTCGCCAACTCACTAAACGTTTTCGTTGCCCTGGTAACGTTACGATCAAGTCATTATTCATTAGTAGATTTCTCAAACACTTGAGAATGTGCACATAGTCAAATGCGACATAGAGCTCTTGGTTTCCAATCAAGATAGTGTCTCCTGCAAACAAAGGTTTTACGGAACACATAAATTCGTGGCAGGCGAAGGCGATTCTCGCAATTTAATACTGTCCCAGGTTCTCCCCGTACCCATCAGTAATGTTATACATAAAAAAAAATATTTGTTTCAAAACGTACGTTCAGGAAGACCGCGACTTAGACGTTCTTGTTTTTGTTCAGGGATCCACTCCCTGAACGTTTTTATATTTGTTGAAGCCTGATCACAGACGACTCCAACGGTGGTAAAACCAAGTTTCTCCAACTCGAGCACAACTGCAGACACTATTTCACGTATTTGGTGGACGCCTGTAGGACCGCTACTGAAACCGTAGTAGAGTGGAATTCGTTTTCCACTCTGCAAGCATCTCATCATGCAGAGTATAACTTCGTTTGCAAACTTGAACGTCCTTGAAGATTTTAACGTCATGTTTCCATTGTCATCTTTTTTCAACCGAAATCTAAAATCTTCGACCCCGACAATGTACCCTTTCTTTTTATCATAAAATAAATTCTGCTGGATGTACATTTCGTCAAACACCAAGACGACGGCCTTATCTTTGGGGTTCATTTTTGGAACTTTTGTTTTCAAATTTGCATATATTAAAGGGTTTCTTCCTGGTTTCAGTGGAAGAGCTTGTATCACTTTTTTTATTGTAGTCAATGACGGCGTGAATGGGAGTTTGTTGTGAAGAACCCGGTAACCTCGTGGAGAAGATTTGCAGAGGATCGTGAACAGTTTCTTCTCACCTAACGTGTAACGATACCCCTGTAAATATGTGTGTAAGGAAATATGTGTTTGGGTAATACAAGGTCTTAGAAAAAATTGTGTCGCAAGTAGTTTAATGCATAATAACGAAAGTCAAGATTGAATAAAGACACCAATATCAAGTGTAATAGTAGGAAAAGAGACATATATATTGAGCTCCCTTTACTGATAATTCAACTTTGTACGGTGAAATCAGAAACCAAAACAACACCTATTACTCATTTACCCATTGTAAATAGTTGAACATTATTGGTCAATTAAGTCAATGTTTGCTGAGCAAATCTTATGCGAAGCCTGAAAAGAATCGTCATATTTATTGAAACGAAAATTTCTTGAACACTTACTGGCTTAGCTCTTTTCCTGTTTCTGATTCCGGAATTCAGGATGTGGCGATACGCTTCTGGAAGTTTTGGCAAGTCCTTCAAACGACGGTTGTTCAATACTAGTTCCTTGCATTTTTCTTTGAGTCTTCGTATGATTTTCATATCATTGTAATGTCGCGTGGAACACGGCGCCGATGCACACAATCCTTTTTTGTTAGTCCTTGGCTGTTTGTTGTATACTTCATCGTTTCTTTCATTTTCATTTATATCGCAGGGGACTGGCAGAGGCCTTTTCGTTGTTAGTCGAAGAAGTTGAGGTCGTAATGGCGTCCCATCTACAACGTAACGCGGTTCAGCGTCGTTTCCGCTAACGTTAATATCCGGAGCATGGGCCAAGAAGGACACCCACGTACGTGATGGAAGGTCTTGCAGAGGCGGTGAGGGTAAAAGAGTAACAGGCGCAGGACCTGTATGTGTGATCGAAGCACTGAGCAAAGACTGAATTGGAGAATCAAGTATCAGACTTCAGCATCGAGAGAGCTGACCTTACTTCTTTTTCCGATTCGCGTCATCGATGTTGAACATGCGTTTTTCCCTGACTTCAGCGATCGTTTTAAGTGTCTTCCGAAACTAATATTAGCTACGTTTGGTGTTATTTTTATTATACCCACATCGGCTGATAAAGACAGTTCTTTCGGCGGCATTATTGCGAATCCGCGCGCGTCATTTTGACTCTCGTGGGTATTAGGCGCAGCAAGTATCATGGCACCAACGAGTTTGAAGCTAATGAATTAATAAAAAAAAAAATTGTACTTCAGTGACCACCTAAAAATGCTTAAAACCACGTGACTGGCTATGAAATCTCTCTCGACGCTGATGTTTTACGCTTGTTGCTTCAACGAAAATGCACTGTCATTACCGCTAGGAGCTAATTGCGGCAGCAAAGTCGGTGGACTACTCGTCACTATCGGGGGTTGCGCAGCTAATCGAATTGGCAGATTTACAACCTGATCGCTGACAATCGTCGGACCCTTGCGTGCTGTCGCTGGTTGCAGAGCAGGAGTTGGTGATGGTACAGAGGGCAAACTTCGATCATTTGCTGGGGTATGCTGTAAACATCAATATTTATGTGTCACAACACGGGTCATATAAGACTTATCTCGGTATCACGCAGAAGTGAACTTTGCGGATGTATAGCCCCATCAGTTCGATCGAAACAAAAATATAGTTTGGCGAAGTGTGGGTCTCAGTTTATCCATGAATTATACCGATTTCGATGTATAATACCGGTCTGAATTTCGCCATGTAATGTATTTTACTTCGATCTGTTGTCCAAAACGTCGGATTTAGCCGACATCAGCCCATAAATTGTTAAAGAAAATACCAGTAGGCTGAAGAATTTTAGACTCGGAGCCAAAAACAAAAAAACCGAAAACTGATAGTATTCACTTATTACAGGTGTTTGTTGTGGCCAGAGGTAGAGGAACGCAAGGGGAGATAGTAAGTGTGCCTGGCTAAAGGAGAAGAAAATGAGCGGACCAGGGAATGAGGTCAGTAATGTAAAGGCCTAACCAGACCAACTTTGGTAACAAACAGCAGTCGGAAATAAAAAGTGAATGGTTTATATTAAAGATCAGAAATTTTTTGCGGTTGAAATACTTGTACCTGTACATCAGTGTCCGTCAACGATATCCAATTTGGGTTGTCTGGGATTAGCAAGGTTGGAAGTGCGCCATCTTGTAAGACTTTGTTCTTCAGCGTCGCTTTGTATGCATTTGGTTCAAAATGATTGCCGCATACATAAAATAAATGAAAATCTTGGGGAAGAACATCTAAACAGGCATTAATCGTGTATGAAATTCGTGGAAGTATATAGACGTACATTTATATGAATAATATACGCAGCGCTCGCACAAAAATCGCAGAAAATTAATGTAAAGAGACCTGCTAGGCAAGCTTCCACACTATTCCATGTAATGTTCTTTACGTTTTTCAGATACTTTAACTATAAAGTCAGTAAATTATGTTTCATTCTCCAACCGACATATGTATAAGACAATAAAGTTAATTTTGTAATATATACATGTTGTATTTAAACGAATTATCATATAAACAAGCGGAACGTTTCTCGAGTATAGTAGGAAAAAAAAAATTATACCAACCTGTTCTCTGCAGTGTTTTCCACTTTTTCAAATATTCAATACATGCAATTAATGTTATATTCTTAATTTTCAAACTATAATATTAACAGTAAAAATATTTGTCTATTTTGAAGAAGCGAAAAATGCTTCGAGTACTATAGGGAGAAATTAAGAATTTTCGCCTATACAGGGTGTATCGGAAACTACGGAGGATACTTTGCCTGATTTTTTTTTAGATTTGTCTAAGACTAAAAGTCCTTTGACACTGTTTCCAAAATTAAAAACCAAAAATGATATTTAAGTTTCAAATTTAACCAAAAAAGACGCTCCTTCGAGAAGTGGGGATAGAAATCACAAACCAAAATCTACCGAAATTTTCTCCATATTTTTTTGAGTCAAAAAGTCCTTTGCCACTTTTAAAAAAATTAAAAATCAAAAAAGATATTTGAGTTTTTCCATTCAAGAAATCTGATTGGTTAAAACTTCTAACTTGATTATCTTTTTTGACTTTGAGTTTTAAGGAAAGTGGAAAAGAACTTTTTGATTCGAAAAAATATGAAGAAAATTTTGGTAAATTTTGGTCAGTGGTTTTTATCCCCACTCGTCAGGAGAGCGCATTTTTTGGTTGAATTTCAAACTCAAATTTTTTTTCATTCTGAGTTTTGTAAAAAGTGACAAAAGACTTTTAGTCTTAGAAAAATCTGAAAAAAATTAAGGAAAATTATCCTCCGCAGTTTCTGATACACCCTGTATTGTCCAATGTTGCGTTATTCATGTTTTTTAGATACCATGCGAATAAATTTTCTCAAACAAATAATTTTCCACATTGAAGTGAAAAATATATTGATAGTTTCAAATTCTAAAAATGATTTAGTAATCTATATTTGATTCCAAATTACTAGAAACATGTGACACGAAATTAATTATAAAATATAATGTAATTTTATTAATTTCCATATTCTACATGATTTTCAATGATACCTACATATATTGCTAAAATGTTTTTAGGAATTTATTATAAAATCCAACACAGAAAAATTTCAATGAGAATTTTTTAACGCAAAGTATGATTTCATTTCTATATCATTATCACTTTTTTGCAAGGTCATAATTGTATCTGAATTTCTAGAAAACTTTTCTAAAACAACAATAGTTATTTAACATTTTCGAGTATTATGTACGAAATTTATTGATGAACGGCAAAAGTATTAATTATTTTCATTTAATAATATTTGTGATTCTTGTAATTTTCATACTGTAGTACCATTAAAAGTTTTCTAATATGATAGTATAATTCATTTTCGTGTTTTTTTTTTTCAAATGATTAAAATGATAAAAATAAATATGATAAAATAAAAATAAAAAAAAATTATGGAAAATGATAGAAAATGACTCTGCTTTTGGATCGAGAATCCAAACATTATTAAAAGTTATGAAATATGATCGACATAAATATTGAATCTGATGAAAATTGATGAAATATGATCGAGATCAGCTCGAGTTTTTTCAGCAGGGAACACCTATTTACGTTTAGAACATTGGTGAAACATCAAAACTAATAAATATTTTAAGAAAATACCTAAATACTTGAAAAAATGTAAAAATCAAAAAATGTTTGAGACCCCTGGTTAATATATTATATAAGTAATTAAAGTATTACAAATTTCAATGTATACAAAATATTATGTATTTGAAATTCCAAACGTATAATTACTAACGAAAACAGAACAAAAAATTATTCATATTAAACAAATATTATACAATAAGAATAGAAAGAAAACTTTTTTTTACGTTTGCGTGTTTATTTTTCAAACTTTCGGAACTTCAGGTACGTACATCGAAAATCGAATTAAGAACCAAAGTAATACAGTGTTTGAAAAATAAAATTGTCCTAAAATTTGGCCTTTTACAAAAAGAAAGGAAATATGTGCCAAACTATTTTGAAAAACAACGATTAACTCGTCATCATAAATTTTTAGAGATTTCAGAACCTTTGAAAATCTCTGAAATTAATAAAAATATAGAAAATTTTGACCTTTAAAATATTTACAATACTCCAAATTCTTAAAATTCACGAAATCTTTAAAAATCTAACAATGTTCAAAATTATCAACCTTTTTAGAATTTTTAAATTCTTCGAATCTTTGAAATGTCAATAATCAAAAGTATGATAAATTTTCCAACTTTTCGAAACTTTTACAAAACTTGAGATTTATAAAAATTCTTGAATTCATGGCATTCTAAACATTGTCAAAATTTGTAATAAAAGCTTTTGAAATTTAAAACATTACTTAAAATTTTACAATGTTCGAAATTATTAACTTTCACAAAGTTTAAGAAAATTTTTTTTGAAATTTCAATAATCTTGAGTATTATTATTAATTTTGAGAGTTTTTCAAACTTTGACAAATCTCTGAAATGTGTGATAATTCGGAAATTTTCGACATTCCAAAAATTTTCAAAATTTTCTTGACTTGCAAACTTTTTAAGATATAATTTAGATATGATTTAAGAATCTGTTTTTGATTCCAAATTACTAGGAACGTACATGTGACATGAAATTTCTTAGATAAGATATAATGTAATTTTTTAAATTTCCATATTCTACATGTTTCTCAAAGTTTTAATACAAACTTCAAGTTTGTTACACTAAATTAGGTACATGTCGAAATTTCCACTAATGAAAATTGCCCTTTTTTTTTATTTTGAATGAAACTTTTAGTAAAATTTGCTTTTTCAAAAAATGAATTAATATACGTAAATTCGAAATTATGAAATTCTGTGAATTCTATATTCTCGGTTGATATTTTATTGAAAGATTATCGCTCTACTGTTGAAGTTTCTGACATGAATTCCCTGCTGAAAAAAAATGATGTTAAATGATCGAGATTTTTAAATCGATCATTTTTCATCGTATTTCATACCGTTATGAATGATAATTATGAAAAATTATCGAGTTTTTGAAGAGTGAAAACTCTTATTTTTGCTCAAAAATGAAATATAAATGCAAAAAACCGCATTGGAAAAAATTTTTTGAAAAATTTTCCCAAGTCCAAAGCTAAGGCTAACCTATGGTTTTAGCCTATTTTAGGGTCAATTTGACCCCCTTTTTTAGAGTTTTGACCAAGAACGTAGCCAGGGAGGGGGCTGAAGCCCCTCCCGAAATTTTGGAAATTTTCAAAAATCTAGCACATCGCAAAAAAGTGTATTTTAAAAAAAATTGCGAAATAATACAGATTTTTTCAAGTGTCAAATTATAGACATTTTCAAAATTTTAAGATTATAAACTATTTCACAAATTCATAAGGTTTAGAGGATTTTGATAATTAAACAAGTTTTCAGTAATTCAGAGATTATCACAACTCCAAGAACTTTGGAAATTGCGGAGTTTTTAAAAAATTCTAAAACTCAACAATGCTCTTATAACTCTCAAATTTACGAGAATTTTACAAATTAGTCACATTTTTAACATTGCGGAATTTTCAACAATGTAAAACATTTGCATAGTTCAAAGAAAGTATTATGAAAATTTTAAAAGTTCTTGGAATTTTAAGAATTTCAAAATTTTCGTAAATTTTAGAGATTTGTGTAATTTTTAACAATTTTGAAAAGTTATATTCATGGTTATTGGAATTTCGCAAACTTGACGAATTTCTAAAACTTTTTAAGAGTTAATAATTTCGAAGATTGTAAGATTTGGAACAATTTTTCAAATAATAAAATTTTTAACTATTTCAGATATTTTAAAAGTCTAGAAAATGTCAAAAATTTTCTGAATTTCAAACATTAAAAAATTTTTTTACATTTCAGAGATTTCAAAAGTCATAAAAATTCTAAAATGTTATAATATTCACGATTATCGAAATTTCGAAAATTTTACGAATTTCTCAAAACTTTGAGAAAGTTAATAATTTCGAACATTGTAAGATTTTTAACAATTTTGAAAATTTTAAGAGTTTGGAGTATTCTAAACATTTCAAAAGTCTAGAAAATTATGGCAATTTTCAGAATTTCAATATTTTTTAAATTTTCATGAATTTCAGAGATTTTTAAAAGTCTCTGAAATGTATAATATTAATGATTATTAACACTTCGAAAGATTTATGAATTCTAAAATTTTGACAAGGTTTATAATTTAGAACATTGTAAGATTTTTAACAATTTTGCAAATCTTTGGAGTATTTGAAATTTTGTGATAGTCAAGATAGTTTGAAGAATTCCACAAATTTTGAAAGCTTTTGAGATTTAAAATAGTTTCAAAGATCCTGAAAATTTGGAATGTTTTCATTAATAATTCTCTAATATAATAATAATTCTCGAACTTGCTGAAATAAATGCGAGGAAAAAATCACACTTTAGCCCCTCCCGAAAGAAATTTCTGGTTACGTCCTTGGTTTTGACCTCAAAAGTCGACCTATGAGACATTTATGAGAAAGGCTACCAGAGAATAGTCTAGTAATGTAGATGTGTGATAATTTAAATAGGCGAAAATCCTCGATTGTACAGTATCTGATGTACCATCGTTTTTAATCTTATTTTCAGAGAATTATGTGTTTCTGAGACCGGTCGGGAAAAAGTCAATCTTACAGCAACCCCCTGATTGTAATCTGTATCACATACGCATACTTTTAGGCTTTCGATAAATTACATTAGACATGCTTTATTCCTCATGAAATCCTCAAAAAATACGTTTTTGAAAACCATACCACTTACTCCAATATCTCGTAGGAGAAAACATATTTTCGAACTTGGTAAAAGGCAGCGAAAAAGAGTGCGAAATGAAATTTTGAATGTTTCGAAACAAACAGTAGAACCTGAAAGAGGTAATTTTCTTCCAGAAAGTCAGGATCCAATTGCTTTAGGGTCAACGACAAGAGATTTTTCTCAGGAACCTATTCCGCCTGAAGAACCTTTGAATGATGATATAATTTTTTCTACATCTCGCGATCTCCCTCCTTTTTCAGTCGAAAATTTACTTGATGTTGAACAGGGTATAAGTGATAATGATTCTGATTTTCATGATTTTGTTGAACACAAAAGATGTGCAGTTAACGAAAGTGATACTGACTCAGAGACTAGCGATGACTCGGTTTTTCGCTCTCGCGAAAAATTTACTGACAATGTACGAAACTGCATTGGTGGACAAAATTTTACGTTCGAACAAAAGAAAAGTATTCTTGATCTTCTTCGATCACATTCTTGTTTAACGTACTTGCCAAAAGATCCTCGAACGCTTTTGAATACTCCTCGTGAACAAGTGAAAATACAACAAGTTAATCCTGGTCAATATTTGCATGTTGGGTTGCAAACTGCTCTTCAAAAAATTATAAGTGACAATAATGTTTCCTCAATTCCGGAAGTTTTAGAAATTGACATCCACACTGATGGAGCCCAGGCCGATAAACAGGGAAGAATTCACTTCTGGCCCATTCAATGTAGAATCGCAAATCTTAATTCCCTCAAACCCGAGCTGGTGGGTATGTACGAAGGGAAATCGAAACCAAACTGTCCAGTAGACTTTTTCGAGGACTTGGTGCAAGAGGTGAAATGTATACGAGAGGCAGGAGGAGTTGAAATCAATGGTCAGTTACGTCGAATACATTTTAGGGCATTCATAGCAGATGCTCCTGCACGGGCGTTCATGTTGAACCACAAGGGCCACATGGCAACTTTTCCTTGCTCTAAATGTCACGTTAAAGGTGAAAAGAGCAACAAAAGAATTTTAGCTTATTTCAATTTGAATAATGTCCCTCGAACCAATGCAGAGTATCTCGATCGAGACCTAAAGAACGAACATTTTAAGGAAGGGGGTACGCCATTAACTGAAATTTTCGAGAATGTTGTCGACCAAACTGTTATGGACTACATGCATCTTTCGTTGCTTGGGGTAACGAAAAAATTTATTTCTGCATGGATAGGTGGAAGATTCTCCAAACAATCGAAATTGCCGAGTAGCCTTATTGAAATGGTATCAAAAAACCTGGAAAATGTAGCCACATATTGCCCTTCTGAGTTTTCTCGGTCACCAGTTCCTATTGAATTATATAAAACCTACAAGGCCACTGAATTCCGAACACTCATTTTGTATACGAGTCTTGTTGTTTTTTTTGGTATATTACCGTACGAGGTGTACGTCAATATGCTACTCTTTCATTCAATTATGAGATGTTTGACGAGAAAAAAATTGCTGCAAGATGATTTGGATTTCGCTGAGGAGGCTTCACGACATTTTCTGAAGAGCTGTGTAGAATTGTATGGATCATCGTTTGTATCGTACAATGTTCATTGTTTGACTCATATTGTAGATGATGCAAGGAAATTCGGAAACTTAGACAATTGGTCTGCATTCCCATATGAGAACAGTATGCGATTTTTGGGTAAAAAGATGAATAGGCCAGGGAATCGTCTTCAACAACTGCACAACCGCTTACAAGAAGAGAAAAATGTATCAAACGCAAAAAAAGTTGAAGTCTCAGGCACGCAGCTCATCGGTAAACACGAAGAAGGACCGATTCATGACGATTGTACATCCTGTTGCACGCAATTCGACAAATTAAAAAGTGGTTCGCTCATTATCTCTCGTAAACAGCGCGACAATTGTTGCATCCTTTCCTGTGGATCAATTTGTATTATCCGAAATATTATTCAATCTCAAGATAAAGAAATTTTTGTTGTTGCTCAAATTTTCCTAAAAGTTGAGTCTTTCTACGACGTTGGAATAACGTCTGCTCATAATGGCATTTTCAAATGCTCAGATTTGAGCGAAGAGTTGAATGTAGTCCCATTGTAGAACATTCGCTCGAAATGCTTCCGAATGCCTTATTGGGAATTCCGCTATTCTGAGGATCGTGGCATACTTCATGAATGTTCTGATAATGACGACGACCACGATACATCAGATGAAGAGGGAGTTGAAATAGCGACTTGTCCGGAGGGAGGAATTTTCATTGTAGCTGAACTTTTTTGATACTGTGATAACCAAGCTCGAAAAATTTAAATACAGATTTATCTGCTTCTTATTGGCTAGTGAAACATAGATGAGATAAAGTGATGAAAAAATTTTTTCAAATAGTATTACTTGAGGGTCCCATGTATAATTGATAAAATAAATTTTTTAATCCAAAAATTGTGCTGTGATACGCAATCATGCAGTAGACGGCATGGCGGGAGACACATTCATACAGTTGAAACTCTCTGTAATGGACATAAAAATGATGTTCCAACAGAGGTGAATAATAATTGACTGCAGTTAATTGAAGAATTTTGTATCGTAGATTACTATTAATTATAATTTAATTATTTCAGTACAGAATGGCAGATTACTATAACCCAACAACTAATAGATTTCAAAGTAGAATCAATTCTTCTGAGCCGCTGTCATCAATGAATCGTTCAAAGAGAGTTGTAAACAGGCCCTACAAATATCTCTCGACGGACTCGGAGGATGGAGGTTCAAAGAAAATTGAAACCAATAGAGTCGCTTCCAATGCTATTAAGGCATTACAACAGCGGAAGAGGATGAACGAAAACATTTACACAGACAACGATGAGACGCAAGGTCAACCACCGCTTCAAAAAGTGCCGAGTAGGGTTCCAGCAACCGTATATGGTACCAGCTGGGTAGCCTCGAATTCATCCGAAGAAACATTCCATCAGCGCAACCAAGTGCCCAGCTCTATTCAAGCTCACCCGAATGACAGTGCAAGCGAGCACATACCATGGAGAAGTATAGTTCTCTACTTGGTCTTGATAATTTTTGAATGGAAAACGTAATTTAACACAATATTAACTTGCAGATGAAGCGATTGATGCCGTGGATGAAGATTTCCAGCAAGACATTGCTCATGATGTATCAAGACAGAGCGGGCGACGTATCCTCCGATGACTCGAGTGCGCAGTGGCTCCTGAAGGAGATTATGAAGACAATACGTCAAGAAATAGGGTACCCATATTTTCGATAATATTCTTTAACCATTTCTATCTGCTCCATGATATTAAGGTTCGCTAGAGATGAAAACGATTTTATGTTCTCTAGGTTGTTTGAGGAAAAAGTTGATTTGAGGCTTACCACCATGAGTACTGCTATGACAGAGATAGGACATCGAGTAAGGTTGGAACATTATTTAGATTGTTATAAATCACATTGGTAGAAATCACCTGTAATCTAAAATTTTACAATACTTTATTACATTCCTCATACTTCATTTCGTTCAATAATGCCAATGATTGTAGCTGAATATGTAATTTTTGGAAAAAACTATCTATTTTCAGTAATCTTGAAAAAAACGTCGAAACGCTTGGAAGCAATCTGGTACGCATGCGGCAACGCACAGCCATCCCCCTGAAGCCAAGCTACTTCCCCATCAAAAATCAAGAATTGTTTTATAAATTCGAGACGGACGCTGCGGCAAAACCGGAAGTATATGACGAAGTGGTAAGTTTCAGTATCGGAAGATAATGAAATAATTATTTGAAATTTATCTTTTAGAACGATTATTCTATCCCGATAAATTTTTTTTTTTAACCTAAAGAGTGCAGTTGCGACAATTTGCCAGAATGTAATTTTTGTATCATTTCTCGGCAGGTTTCTTACTTTCTTTTCTTACTACTAAATGACCTTCGGGACAGCTTGAGGATGATGGTAAAGGAGTCGATCGATGACAGTTTTTCAGAACACCTCAGTGTGTTCGGAAAATATGGAAAATCAAAGCTGAAAAATTCAAAATTGTCGGAGGCCATGTACGGTAATGTATAAAATTTATGTAGCAAAGCTATTTTTTCGTATTTCAGACATAACAATTAAATATCATTTTATAACTTCTTTTAAATAATTTTCGTGTTCAACATAGTTCAAATTATAAATGTTAGGCTACTGTGAAGAAGGAAATTAAAATCTTTCAAATAGTTTTGACTCTGTGATTTATAGAAAAAAAGAAAACTAGAATCTACGGAAATACTTAAAATCTGGGAAACTGAACTCTGGAGCATCGAATTCTAGATATCTGGATCTCTAGAAATCAAACTCCGACTATAAAAGTTGTAGTTCAGTTGAAGTTTTTTTCTCATTCAGTTGAAATTTCAGAAATCAAATTCAGTTGAAATTTTTACATTAAAAAAGTAAGCCTGAGGTTCGATATTTTTGCAAGGAGTGATATCGAATCATCATTTTAAATTATTGATTTGTAAATCTTATTATTAGAAAGATACAATTTCTGTATAAACACTAAATAAATATGACAAATATGCTAAAAATTTCTCTTTTTGTTATAGACTCATTGGCTGGAGGCTCAGAATTCAAGGCTCCAAATCAGAAGCTGTTTGACGACTGGCTGACTGACGCCTTGGGTGCGTCTAAACAGCGAAACAGAAATAGGAACCGGCAACTTCCGCCGCCAAGCTTGGAAGTAACTAACGAAGAGAGCAACATTACTGGACCTCCCCCATCTTCCAATAATACAGCTCTTACTCTTACTCCTCAAACAAACAATTGTTCAATTATGCAAATGGAAAACAACAATCCTCCGCCTGAAAATCTTCAAATTGAAAATTTTAACCTAAATTCAAGTATAAATAATAATATAGAATAATAATAATAATAATAATCACTATATGTACTATGTGACCATTCATAGTTGCCAATAAAAAAAACGCAATCAATGGATCTTCATTTTCTCTGAAATTCAGTTCCCTCTATTTAATCAAAAAAATTATTTATTTTCAGAATTGTAGATGACGAATCAGCTATCATTTTCCTATTTTGTTAAAAATAATATGGTTACGATGATTTTCATTACATAATCTAAATTCAATATTTTTTCATGATATCATTGGACGATGTAATTAAAAATGACCTTTAACTACAACAATAAGTTTATAAGCTAACTTTTCCTCAACTCAAGAAATCGCTTTTCAAACTGTCAACAAAAGTTGTTCAAATGTTGAGGTTTTAATAGACCACGTTTCACATTGTCCTTAAAATTTGGTCAAATGTTGAGGGTTTAATGGACAACGGTCCATGAGGGCGTATTGCTAAGACTTGCCCAAATGTTGGGCGATCGTGGAGCGATCGTTAAGCTGAGTCATGGCATTGTTTCGTTTCCCAAAGGTTGGGCATTTTTTTACCTGTGTGCCCCTAACTTCTTCACCCAACGCATTTGCCTAAAAAACAGTGTGTTTCTACGGTCCTAGAACGAACGAATTTTTGCGCCATTCGACCAGGTAATTTTAACCAAAATTCAACTCCATTTGGTTTACCGGGTGCTGTCCTTGCATATCTTTGTTCATTTTTTAAATAACGTTAATTTCGTTGCAGCGTATGAGTTTAAAGTAAAAGTATGAAATTAAAGTTAGGATTTCTATGATTATATGCATTCAACGCGAAAAATGAGAAACACATCTTTAATACGTAAACAATAGCACTGAATATAACTGTGATGAGCGCACATTTGTCAATTATATCTAATACTTAAAGATCGCGATTAGCTCGGACCAAGGCAAGGTCAACGGAGACGTGATCGTTTCGTTCCCACGTTCCGCATGATCGCGTTTTCAATATTATTATCTATATCAATATTATTGGCTTGGAACGGGAATCCACCTTTTTATCTAATGGGGTCATTTTTGGCATTGGGAATTATCAAATTCGGGTGTATAAATACCGTTACGAATTTGATACAATTTAGCGTTTCGATAGTCTCCGAACGAGAAACAGCTCAGATTTGAAAAATACTCTTTGCGTCTACGATCATTGAATCAGACGCATTCAAACTAAAGATTTTAAATCAAGTTCCCACCTGTGTCGAGGACCTAGAGTCGGACACCACGTGAAAGAGCTAAGGCATCCTCCTTAAGCCCTCACGACACGAATAAAAGTAATTCAAATACAACTATTTTTTTTTATATACACTATTCATTTATAAATAATTTGTTACGAAACCCTACGCGGAACCGTTCAGGGTTCAGAATCGTTATAATACCGCGATATTAGAATATTATTTTTGTTATTGTTTATTTCACGAACTCATAAGGAGAAATAATCAAATTATCTCTCGTTTTTCAGTGCCAAACTTTACAGACGTGTATAAAGAATTAAGAGGCACGCACTTGCGGCCGTCCTCTTCCTTTCTATCTTTCTTCAAAAGTGGGAAGGCGAATTTATACGCTAAGCTACAATTATTTAAGAAACATAGGGAAACCACATCGTATCTTCCTGGTCATATTTTGGACCGCGAGGTAGAACGAGTGGCGTCGATCGGATTCGGCGTAAAGTTGCATTTACGTCCTCCGACGATCCCTACCATATGCAAACATTGCGGCTCTCACTGTGTTGTCCGCCTTACGTCCGAGATCGCGAGACCAACCGTTCAAACTCCACCGATATTAGCGCAAGTTGCCGAGGAATTGGAGGAGATTAGAAATACCGAAAAACAAATACCTTTATCGATGCCTGATTTATTTCGGATATGTCAGATTGAATGTGTGAATATGTGAATTAGTTTAATTAGATTTGTAGAAGTGGTAGGGAATAAATACTGTCGTTTAATAATTTCGCCTTATTAATCCTTCCCCTAGTCCTTTATAAATAAGGGGTTCGAGTGTCAGGAAGGAGATTATCAGAATCTCCTCCTCGGTCCTCTCTGTGGACGTCATCGCTCGTCACATAACATTACGATTTAAACAGATCTTGCGTTCATTTCACCAATTGCCAAATAATATGCCAGGACAGATAACAAATATATGAATGTCTGAAAACGATTGAGAAAATACGAGCTGCACACAAATTTGAGGGCAACCCAGTAAAATTTGTAGCGCGCTTGCGAATTTCGGAAGGTTTCAGTAATTTTGATGCCCAACAGTGATTTTTACGAGACGGCTGCTAAATTGATGGTGCTTGTGAATTCACTGTACTCAGTGCCGGTCGCTTCCTTATCAACGCTCAATCCAGGGAATTTGCTGGCTGACTGCTTTTTTACAGGATGGCTCCGAAAATAACGTGCCTGAGTCCAGTGAGTTGAGCGCCTTCTCTACATTTCACAAGCCATTCTTTTTTTTTCACTGAACTGAGCACAGTGATATTTTGTTGTGTTTTGTGAACTTGACCTGCATTTAACAAACAAATGTTTTACAGTGTATGCTGCGTATTGTTAGACTTTCAGTAATAAAATGCGTTAGAATTGTGAAGTTTGAAGTTTTGCGATTGATGAATGCCAATATTAATAGAGCATGGTATAAAAATGCATGCTTAATATCGTGAAGAAATAGAAATATTCAGACTTATACCACATTTGTTAAAAAACAGCAGCATTAATTTGCTGCGATACAAATAATAAGGTATATTATGCCTCGAATAAAATCAACGGCATTTTTCCTGAAGCATGATTAATATGTTGCGATCGAACCGACTCGTTAATATAACTGTTTAAAACCATGGCGATATATTATGCATTGCATTGTTGGACTTGAAGTAATAAAATGCGTTAGAATATTTAAGTTTGAAGTTATGCGATTGATATGAGCTTGAATATTATACTGATCAGATAAAATTATATTTTTACACCTCACATGATCCGAATGTGACCAGAACCAGAATCATTAAGTGAATCTCACTTAATGATTATTAAGTTTTTAAAAAAACGTAGTTTCGAATATTCTTAAATTTCAATCGGATTTCTTTAATGTTGTAATTTTATTATGTGAGGTGTTCAAAAGATAATTTTATCTGATCAGTATAATATTCAAACTCATATCAATCGCATAACTTCAAACTTCACCATTCTAACGCATTTTATTACTTCAAGTCTAACAATGCAATGCATAATATATCGCCATGATTTTAAACAGTTATATTAACGAGTGGGTTCGATATTTATTATCCGATAAGTGGCATAAGTGGTGCCACCGATATTCATAATTAACACAGTTGCCCGAGTGGAAAAAAGGTCGGAGAAATATCGTAGCGATATTTTAAATTATCGCGAGATAATCTCTATAGTGATATCGTCACGACATCAAATCGTCACGCTCGATAATATCGCTGCTATGTTTTTCTCACTATGTTGATGCGATATTTACAAAAATACATAGCTGCGATGTTTTTAGATAAATATCTTTGCGACGGTTCATGTCATACAGTAAATATAAATATAAATGTTGGATAATTAAGGTCCTGATTATATATAACTCAGAGTACACAAAATGCCGTGAAATTATAATCCAATATGGAAATCGTAGCTTGGGTAAAAGTTTCACGGCATTTTGTGCGCTCCAAGTTATATCATACGACACTTCAATTATTGTCACATAACGTGTAAGGTGGAAAAAAACGGAAATTGAACTGTCTTTAAGGATATTTTATTATGAATTCAACAATTTTGAACGGGGGAAAATCACGTTTAAATTATTCGCTTGCGTAAACCGCGGTAAATGAGTCGAAGAACTTTAAAGAATTTAAGCTGGGTCGTTTCTTTTCCAATCTTTTGCCAAAGAGAGGGCCATTTTTCGTATGCACAAAAACATATGTCAAAAAACATCTTCGCGACATTCTACCAGAAATGTACAAAAATCATATGCCGAAAAATATTTTCGCGACATTCTACTAAAAATATACAGAAATCATATGCTAAAAAACACCTTCGCGATATTCTGCCACGAATCTGAGAATATCTGACATATGATGTCGCTCCGATATGTTGAGATTATTTCCCGACTTTTTTTTCCACTCGGGTGGGGGCATCCCGTATACGTCGTGCCCATGCCGCAAATCGTTGCAAACAGCTAACAGCAATAAACTGCTAACTGCAATCGCTGCAAACAGCTGATCATCCACGAAGCTGCGACAGTGTAGTGTGCGTGAGTGTGCGAATTTTGTTTTTGTGTTCAGTTGTGTTTTCTGCAGTTTTCAGCATGTTGTAAACAATAGTTTACCCGGAGCTGGAAGATATTTAAGTATATTGAAACGTAAGCAGTTAATCACAGTTGATTTTTCTTTTTCTCAACACATATTGGAGTGTTGCATGTAAAAACAAAATATCTGTCAAACCTGGTGAAACCGGTGAAAGCATTCAAAAGCACGAAAGTTTGTAGACATATTCTTCATAAACTTTCTCGATAACAGAACAACATTCCGTAATCGGTAATACTTAGTTCTAATTTCAAATCAAATTTAATTAAGTATGTATTTATGAAACTTCGACGTCAAAATTGTTGCGGCTATAAAAAATTTAAACCCCCGAAAATTTTTAACATTACCAGAACATGTCGATACGTTTCATAAGGAGCATAAAAGGATCAGTTATTTTGCTCGCTGACGGTTTCCTTTACGAAAAAGACAAAGACAGGGACAAAACGTACTGGAAATGTATAAAATACAAAAGTTCTAATTGTGGTGGTAAGTATAGTAAATATCAATAAGTGTTTCATTTTTACACTAGACTTCCCCAAAGTTACGACTTTTGGGACTGAAAGCGCTCCTTACTATACAAATAAAGACAGAACACTGATTGGCTACTCATATCGAGTCACCTGCAACCAATAGAAACTGTTCCCAATCGTAAAGTAGAGAGCGGATAATTCGTAAAGTCTAGAGCGATGTAAAGAAGGGAACATCAAATTTGGGGAAGTTAAGTGTATTTCTAATGCAAAATTTTCATAAGTAACTAAAAAAGATATAAAAAATTCGATTTATACACCACTTTTTGCATTGCTTCTCAAAATTATTGTTTTTATAATTGCATTTTGCAGTAATTTTTTGTGTTATGGATAAAGTAGGAGCCCAGTTAACGTTCGTGATTATTTGTGATCATGAAATCATGATGACGTATCAGTGTTTCCGCATATGTATGTCATCATGATGTCATTCATATCATATCATATGACTTCATTATGATGTCATCATGGCAACATACATATTAGCACTTTCGGGCGGGAGACTAATATCCGGTCCAGGTTGGATAATCTAGCCCGGATATCTCAAAATGCCCCGGGAAATTTAAAATGCCGCCACGCTATAGTGTGACGGCAATATATTGGTATATGTTATACATTGATAATTTTAATTTTATTTTTAACCCTTTCAGGGGCGGTGGTACATATATGTACCACTTGTTTTTTCGCAGTTTTTCCGATACATTACATCGTGTTTCGTGCACAAGTATTTGATTTTAGACTCTCAATGGTTAATGTAAAGTAATTATCATGAAAAATCAAATTGTTGATTAGCTATTTGTTATAAATAATTGAAAACCAAAAAATTCTCTTTTTTTTCCCTTTCAGGGGCACATTTTTCTGTTACACTAAATTTTGCTATTAATGGTAATTTAGGGGTTTTTGGGGTCACTGATTACGAATCTGGTGTCAGAATTGCAAAATTCAAAATGGCGGATCCAAGATGGCGACTATGTGACTCTGAAGTTGAATTTTTGAAACAATGTGCACAAAACACGTTGTATGGGGGTTTTTTTGAGTCGTTGATTGCGAATTTGACGTCAAAATTGCAAATTTCAAAATGGCAGATCCAAAATGGCGGCTATATTAATGCAAACTCTCAGTTTTTTTGCAATCACACCGAATTTTGACATGAAGGGGTTTTCGGGGTCGGCGATTACAAATCTTGCGTCAGAATCGCAAGATTCAAAATGAGTGATTGAAGATGGCGGTGTCATTAGTGTAAATCAGAAGTGTATTGGAAATTGGTATGAAACTTGGTATACTGGGATTTTCGAGATCACCGATTGCAAATCTGATGATAGTATTTCAAAATTATTCCACCTCTCAGCATAGCCCAGAACTAACGACGTGAAAGTAAGAGCTACCAGTTCTTTGTGTTTTTTTGTTTTTAATTTATTATCATTTTTTCAATGTTTCGTTTCTTTCAATTTCTATATTATTGAATTTTTCTATTTTTATTCTGCTTTGTTCTGTCCGAGCGTAGTCTTACTTTTCAGCATGAAACTCTTCAAAGCAATTTTTTTTTTCGTCAATGCACAAAGGAACTTTGCATATTTTACAATAAAATTTAGTGCGCTTATCGTTTACTTTTGTACTGCAATGAGTGCATCTTCTGCGACTTTCATGAACACCAGGCATGTGCGGGAACTGTGCTGTCTTACTGCAGAAGTGACTTTACATTTTGCTTTCAATGGTGAGTTCAGAGATGGTCTCCCTTTCTTTGGACGATTCGAGACTCCTATTAGATGATCAGCAACTGACAATCTAAAGTCTTTTAGTAACAGCCCTTTTTCTGGAAAAAGCTGCTTGTAGATTATACAAGAATTCACTGTAGTCACATCGACAAAGTGCCAGAAAATTCGATGCCACAACTTCTTACTTTTTCGACTAATTTCGTAGAATGAGAAATGTGGATGTTGTAATCTTTGGCGAGTAGTGGACATGATACCATTTTCAAAGAACCATCTTTTTGTCTCCTACTGACCTCTTTTATAACAGAAGGGTCGTGATAGTTTGACAAAAAGAATACTGGCTTTTTATCAATCCATTTTAGCCATCGGAGTCCAGTGTATGAAGTACGAAATTCACTATCTTCTGGCAACATGTTCTTTTCCGCTTTTTGGGTCTTTGGCAAACCTTTCCTATCTTTTCGAATGGTACCGCAAGCCAGTATTCCATCAGCTAGCAAGCTTGCCATCAAATTGACAGTTGTGAAAAACCCAAAGACGATAGTGCTTGTGTATTAGAGCACGAGTCAAATCCTTGACGACTCTCTCCCCCAACATACATTCGGTTTTATTGTTTATTTTTCCAGTGTATATTTGAAATTCACAAATATAGCCATATTCATCGCTTCTGACCCAAACTTTATACCCTCTTTTGATAGGCTTCATTGGCATGTACTGTTTCCTTGTACTTCTGCCCTTGAACTTTATCATGCTCTCATCAATTGCCTGATTCATACTTGGATCATAGAAATACTGAAAAGTTTCAGAAAGAATTGATAAAAAAGGTGCGACTTTGTACAGTTTGTCATAACCAGGTTCATCCCTTTTTGGTTCTTTAGTTGTATCATTCAAATGTAAATGAGATAAGAGGAATGAAAACCGCTTGACGCTCATGACAGAGCTTACATAATAATCGTGTAGTTGCGCATTAGTGGACCAGTAATCGCGGTAAGAAGGTAATCTTTTTATACCCATCAATATATTCAAGCCCAAGAACTTCTTCAATTCATCGATGGTGATGGGCTCGAAAACAATCCCTTTCTGTATGCAATAGAGATTTGATTGTTCGACAATCAATTCAATATTCTTCTCAGAGAAAAGACATACAAAAATTTCACCTGCCTGGTCAATACCACCTGGAAAATTTTTTGGGCCACTTCTTTCAGTAAATCGTGGATTGTATTCACATCTACTTTTGTTTTCCCATATTCCATCCATTTTCGCAACGCGACTACTCAGAGGAATGTCATCATACTCATCAAACTCGCTGTACAAATCGCAATCCATGTCATTATTATGATCATCTAATTCCATCGATTCCATCGGTAAACCATCTTCGGTAATGGAATATTCATCTTCGCTGTTTTCAACTTCTTCATCTGACTCTTCATCACTTGGAATTTCGACAACATCCACATTTTCGTAAATGTCGCTCATTTTGTTTCGTTACCTTTGCTCTGCTTAGAAGTCGCTGCAACTGAATAAACTGTCCAGCCGCGCGTAGTGACTAAGGAAGAGTGTCTTCAGATGAAATGACTTTCTCAGATTGCTCATGGTTAGGTCTTTTGGCACGTTTACGAGTCTAGTCAGCTGCTCTAATCCTTTTAGGACCAATTCATACAATAAAGAAAAAGGTTGATCCATGACTTCCTGAAGTTCTAAGAAAACAAAGAATTTCTTCATTTCAAAAGCATTTCCATTCCTTATCGTAAGGAAGACATAGTTCACCATAGAAATTGTGAAAAAATTCCAGACAATTTTTCACGCTTTGCAAAGAGATACATTCTTGAATGAATGCAAAAGTTTTTGAATGAATGAAAGAATCACCTGTCTTACCAGAACTTCAGAAAGACATCAATCAACCCCTCTCTCCATTGTTTGAATTATTCCCAACTCGTATGCGCTACGGTAATGACGTTTTTCATTCTTTGTACAAATCTACGTGTTAACTAGCTGGAAAAAATTCGTAGAATAAGCTCTAAATTTCATTTTAAAGTATGCAAAGTTCCTTTGTGCATTGACGAAAAAAAAAATTGCTTTGAAGAGTTTCATGCTGAAAAGTAAGACTACGCTCGGACAGAACAAAGCAGAATAAAAATAGAAAAATTCAATAATATAGAAATTGAAAGAAACGAAACATTGAAAAAATGATAATAAATTAAAAACAAAAAAACACAAAGAACTGGTAGCTCTTACTTTCACGTCGTTAGTTCTGGGCTATGCTGAGAGGTGGAATAATTTTGAAATACTATCATCAGATTTGCAATCGGTGATCTCGAAAATCCCAGTATACCAAGTTTCATACCAATTTCCAATACACTTCTGATTTACACTAATGACACCGCCATCTTCAATCACTCATTTTGAATCTTGCGATTCTGACGCAAGATTTGTAATCGCCGACCCCGAAAACCCCTTCATGTCAAAATTCGGTGTGATTGCAAAAAAACTGAGAGTTTGCATTAATATAGCCGCCATTTTGGATCTGCCATTTTGAAATTTGCAATTTTGACGTCAAATTCGCAATCAACGACTCAAAAAAACCCCCATACAACGTGTTTTGTGCACATTGTTTCAAAAATTCAACTTCAGAGTCACATAGTCGCCATCTTGGATCCGCCATTTTGAATTTTGCAATTCTGACATCAGATTCGTAATCAGCGACCCAAAAAACCCCTAAATTACCATTTATAGCAAAATTTAGTGTAACAGAAAAATGTGCCCCTAAAAGGGTTAATTAGCAAACCCGGCAGACGTTTTTCCGCCGATTATTCATTAGTTTATTCATCAGTAAGTTATTTAATTAAATATTCGATTAAGAGCTAGATTTTAATTGTTGAGATTCAAAATTTTACTCAAATTTGATCTGCAGAAAATAAATTTTTTGAAGTAGAAATTAAATCGAAGAAATTCAGACCGTATAATGTAAAACTTATTGAAATGCCTTAGTATAAATAATATTATTTGCTATGTTGTTTTCTGCATATACAAAAAACGATGATGGTGTTCTAACGCATGAACATGAATATGGCTAGAAATTTTACTTGAATATAATACAATTGTACTTGCATTGAAGTTTGATTTTACTCTAATGAAAAAGCCAATAAAAAAATTTTTTAAATATTACTTTTCTGTAGAGTGTGACTAAAAATATTCTCAAAACATACCCAATTGGATTAAAAGTTTGACTTAAGTTTAATTTGCACGATTATTTTTAAGATTATTATAATAATTGTAATTTTCATTATTTCTATTGTTACTATTACTATTCTCATTATTATTATTAATTTTCGAACGTCTAATTAAAGAAATGAAAAACAAAAGAAGTAAATGTTTACATTTCATGTTTATAAATTTAATCATTTTTTTCAACTTTAGAATAATTGCTATGATAAATAAAACATTTATTCAAACGATGTAAGAAATGAAAAAAATATGATCAAATTTCTAAAGGTTTTTAATAAAATCTTATGAAATAAATTAATGATTTCAAAAACAGATGAGAAAATTTACAATATTTATTGTTATATAGTTATTTCAAAACATAATATGTACTAAAAAAAAGTCGAAAGTAAAAACTTTGCATGCACATATTCAAGAAGCAAATGGGAAATAACGTACAAAGTTATCGTCATAAACTGCATGGCCGCTTTCTACAATTTCATCTATATTTTCCATTAAGTCATAATTCTTTAAATTTACAAAAAAAATAGCATTTACTTCTGACAGGATATTGAGGGTAAAAGTCTCATAGAAAACTTTTTCTTTGAAAAATATAACAGATTCTTGGGTCCAAAATTTTCTATTTACTGGTGCTAAATTTGCTGATCTACAATTTATAATTTCCTGAGGGACTATGAAAAAATTCTTTGCCAAAAAGTATAATTTTGATTTTTCAATTCGACATTCGATTCCGTAATCAATCTGCTGAATGCTTGCAAACTTTTCACAAAAGTATAGCGTTTTTGCTCTTTTCCACTTATAGGAATCTTCGCAATAAAATACACAATAGCTGCCTTCAGCAAGTTAGTCTTCACAGATATAGACATTTTGATTGTTTTCATGATAATATTGATTTAGCTGAAGTTCAATTTTTTGAAAACTTTCCTGTCTTGATTTTATTTCAATACAAAAAGACGATGGGCTTTAGATTGTTTTCGTGAAGATAGTTGAATTTTGAAGTAATTCTGAATGAAGTAATGGAAGTTTCCTTAATGATTTCATCGCCATCTTGACATATTTGCAAAAAACAAACAAATAAGTTTCTCATTGATTTTTATTATCTACGTTCGCTTCTTTAAAGTTTTTTAGTTCTATCCAAAAAATTATTAGTTATCATAAATTTTTTCCGAGAAATGTTTAGTATAGGTTCAGAAATTCTCAAACGTATCACCTGAATTATAAAAATTCAATTGTACTTGAAAACGTTTTTTTGAGATTGTGCTCGATATTCCTGATGTAAATTTAAACAGATTTTACTGGAAAAATTTTTTGTCTATGCTACAAACAAAGATGTTCGTAATTTTTACAAAAAAAAAATTAATCATGGCTGATCTAATATTCCAATTTGATGTTTTTTTTTTTGGCAATTGAATCATCATTTAACATGAAATAATAATGATTTTTCTTATTCCAGAACCTTCATTTTTATGAAATATTTTTATATTTGTTCACGAAAAATTCATAAACGAACGTCTTTTCAATCATATTTTGAATGAAAAAAAACCACATATACTTTCGACAGTTCTCTTTTATATTCCTTTGAGAAAAAAAAATTAATCGCATTTAGAAAAAGATTATTAAGTAAAAAACAAAGTCACATGAGGCGTCAAAGCTATGCCGTTCGTTCACGTACATTGATTCATCACTGTGCATATGTTTCTTGCTATGTAGTACGAATTTCTTGGTTAAATGAACAATAAAATTTTGAAATGTTTTCAAGTATCATATAATATTTAAATCAGTTTATTTCAATTTAACACATAATAGGTAGTTTTTTCAGGGATAATATATTTCTTAAACAAGGTAAAAACTCATATCCTAATGCGAATATATTTCCTTCTTTGGTATTCGACATGTCTTATATAAATTCAAAAGGATTTAGTGGAAAAATTTTGCTTTCTACATTATTAACAATAGCTGTCGCCCGCAGGTGGAGCCTGCGGTCAGCAACTAGTTGGCGGTGGCTTTGCTGCCGCAGCTGTGCCCTATGCTTGCTTCATAGCATTATTATATTGCATCATTTCTAGATTTTGTATGATGCTATGTTAGATGAATGTTTTGGTTATAATGTCAATGTTATTTTTGTCAAACTTGCATCGAAAAGAAAGAGATCAATTAATCAAAGAATTCATAACTAAATTACAAATAATTGTATTGAAAATAAGTAAATGAGCTGTGCGTAGTAAAAAAAAATCATTTCAATATTTTTTCTCCAAGAAGAGACAATTTTTTATTTTTATTAATATTTCAAGTTATGTAGTAGCAGTGATTTTGATTTTTTACTGAAAATTTTTGTATATTTTTTATTATCACATTATCAGAGGCTACACATTTATGATAGATTATTCAATCTAGCCAGTAACAGCTTGTAATAGTAAAGTTCTCTTACTGATATACATTACTGGACCCAGAATAGATATAGGGGACCCGGAGAAAAAAGAATTCACTTCTGTCGTAAAAAGTAATGAATTTTCATTCAAAGTGTTTGAATCACTGTGCAACTGAAAATTAGCAAATTTATCATTGATTAAAAAATATGATTGAAGAGCAATATTATGAATTCACCGAATTAATCCAAGGACATAAAATAAAATCTTTTACTGTAGACATTTTATACAAATTTATTGTTTATTATTTGAATTTCATAAAACATAACAGATACTTCAATTATTATTAATGTAGGATGTATGTCGCCCATACAGATCATGTGACGCTCAATAAGAATCTACCTTCCAATCATCAAAGTTTGGGTTTTTTTTTTTTTTTTTTATTAAACCAGACAAGATATAAAAATTTGTATGTTATAAATCAGTAATAGCAGTAAGAAATCTTTATAAGTGCGAAAATACCTTTTTTTAAAAAATTGAAAGGTGGTAATGCTAACTTGAAGTTAGGGAAAAATGTGATTAGCGCAATTCAGATTTCACCGAACTATAATATAATATATTATTATACACTATATACTATAATAAAATGCACATACACCACATTTTCCAATAACTACAATCACGTGTGATCACACATGCTCCAGACAATCAGCTGTGTTGAGATTTGACATTCGCCGTATTTTATCTGTCGAAAACCTCTGTCCGTAGCTGAGCGTCCTACTCCATAACTACCTAAGTAAACATGCGCGAACAGACAAAAACAGAAGTGGGCTACATGGGTGAAGTCATATGACTTGTGTCAATTTCATCGTCACACTCTCTGATTGGCCTATCCAAAAAATATCCCTCAAAAACTTTTAGAACCAAACACGGCAGCGGCACTAATTTTCGACAAACTTTTAACACGGGAGTTGACAAGCCCTGTCCCCTAAATATGACAAAGTCGTTTTGGAAGAATTGAAACAGAGTCTTATAAACCAAACCAAGGAAAATTGGGGTGTAGATACCGGAAGTATAATAAAATTAAGAATCTACGGGATTCTTTTTTTTTTTTTTCAAATTTATCATGTCTATAATACAGAAAAAATTAATGCAAAAACATTTGTAGGTTATTTATTTATTTAATTTTTTTTTTTTTTTTTTTTTTTGATAAAAATAGTACTGTAGTGGACTTTGACCTACTTATATAGGTAATACCTACCTCACTATACCAATTTTGTTACCAAGAGATAACTTGGCAAAATGCTTTTCCATGGAAACAACATTGCAGTGTTGTTTCAAGGATCATATATCTGATTATGATCACCAGTGATGGGAGAACAAATCCCCTCCACAATTCTGGCACTTTTTCTCGCGCTCCTATGTGCCCGGCACCTTTTTTGAGATAGCATGATTTACCCGCGTGTTAGAAGAAAAGAAAGCTAGTAAACACGTTCGGCTACACTTGGTGGCTGAGGAATGTCTGATGTCTCGGAGGGAACCCGGAATTTAATGACCGTGAACTACAAAACCATTATTTTGACATGACTGTCAAACCCTGTATTGATATGAAAAGTGAAGGAAAAGGAAGAACTTGAAATTCAATATAATTTCTATTTTCCTTTCCCAATTTGAAAATACAATCTGCACTTTTTCTGCACTTTTTTATTAATTAATTATAGTTTGTTTAAGTTAACATTGTTTTAATCTCATTGATGAAATTTTTTAAGCTCATGTATAAAAAAAAAACTATCTCACAACAGGACTTGAATCCCGGGCTCTCGGGTGACAATCGAGCCCACTGCCACACATTTACGAAAGGGTATGGATAGTACAATTAATTATCCGATGAACTTAAATCTTAGACCATATACTACATGGACCGAGCGCTGCCTATACTTTTGTACAGACTCAAGTGGCACCGACATAGGAGCTTGTGCACTTGGGCGAGGGCCGCCAGTGATGTTATACCGTTTTAAAGCACCCTGACCATATGAAAGGAATGTACGAAGCTGGAAAGGCGAAAATTTTTGTGAAATCATTTAACTTACAATTTCGCCCAAACATGTGATGGTACAAATTACAAATAAAACGTTCTTGGGTGAATAAAAGTTTGAAATTGGAATTGAATTGAAACACATATTGCCGTTCAAATTTTATTGATATTGATACATTTGGTAGCAATGTATAAAATATATTCTAAAACATTTTTTTCCGCCACGTGATTGTAACCCATAGTACAATTTGCAACAATGACTTGTTGAAATTGTATTATTGTTTTTTGTATGTAATTAATTTTGCATGAATGCGCCTCACATACTTTTTGACATTGCTTTTTTTGACCTCGTGATGGAGTTCTATTGAAACATACATTTTCGATACTAATTTCAGTAAAAGTTGTCGTTGGTTTTGTGCTATTTCAAAATATACTACCTCTTATCAACTGTTAGCAATCATTTCAGATTATGATAATAAAAAAATGAAATTCTATACAGAATCAAATAAAATATGTGTAAGTATAAACTTCAAATCCAGGAAAAATATACATATAAGTATTACACATTAACATTATACCTCGGTCATTGCTCGCATTTTTCTTTTTGCTTAGGGAATCCAAAAAACAGTGAAATTGTTCAATATTAAGTTTATCTTCTAATCAAGAGAAATTCATAATGTGTATACTTTTGAAACATAAAAAAAATTTATCTAATCACAGAGGTAAGATTGAATTTCATGTGATTCTTTTTAGCACTATATTAGGCCAAATGTAGAAAAAAAAATGAAATAACAAAAAATGGTACATGATAAATTTGGAAACACAATTTCCTTTGCTTTGAATTTTCGAATGTTAACTTCAGTTCAAGATATTTATTCAGAGTCCGTTGATGTCATTTTCAAGTTTGCAAAGAAATCCATAAAACCTGAATATTTAAAATCAAAGAATGAATTAATTTATATTGACTTTACAGGTAGTTCACTTTATAATGAAGAAGTAATTTTAGAAAAAAATGTCTCGATTTTGGCTAAAAATGCAAAAATGAAGGAAAGTTAACAGATATTGATCTTTTCGAAATTTAAAGGAAAAGTCGTTCATTTTACATGACAGCAATATGTGAAATAATTCGAAGATTAAAATTAAATACAAATTTATTTTATAAAAATTTGTCAATTTTTAAATCAGAAAGTGCTCTGTATATGGAATTAAAAAAGAATTGCCAGTTTTTCAGTAGTTTGGAATGTCGCGTTAAAATAAGACTCGTTTAATGAAATCAGTTTGCAAAAAGAATGGAAGAATTTATACGATTTGCCAAAAGATAAAAAACTTGAGTTGGAAAAAATGAAATTTGATGACACGATTTCTTCACTGAGAATAGTAAACTGTCTTTTCCGAACTTGAAAAAATTATCTCAACTTATTCGTACTCTTCTCCATTCAAAAGCCGAGGCAGAGAGGTTATTTTCTATTCAGATAGCAAAATGATTTCATATTCACATCATATACAAGTTACGCGTGAATAAAGAAATCACGGTGACAGGCATTTGTACCTCAGTTACCGATTCACTATACTGTCAATATGAAATCACGCGTGATTTACACGATTTTTCTCTCGTGGATGCGCTTGCACAGGTGGCCATTGCGGAAAAATTTAAATGCTTTTTTCTGTTCTATTACAGCAGTAATGGAATGTAGTAATAGATAACGAAAGCAAAAATTTTCAACACATTTTTATTTGGCATCATAACATTATACAATAGTATGCTAATGCACAAAAGACAATCAATCAAACTACACTTTTTTTCATTTTTTCAACATTTTTTACGCACATACGCATGAAAATGTCGATGAAAATTATGACAATTAGAATCGTCATATTATAAAACGAAAGCGGTTTTAACCTCCAGACCCTGCCAGGTTAACACTGATTTCGAGGAAATATCCTGTTGTAATATTATGGTTCATGAAAAATCACAGAACACAAGATATGAAAATTTTTCGAGAAAAACTTCTTAAAAAAAAACAAAAAATGAAAACACGAGAGACCATGATGCGATTGTTACACTGGCACCAAAACTGACACTGACAGCTGACCCAGTGTTGCCAAATCGGTTTTTTCATTTTCCGCAAGAGGGTGCTCAAAATCCCACTAAAAACCGCCAGATTCAAATAAGAAGTTTAACAATCGTTTCTATTGCAGCTAAAAATTTTAATATTAATGTAAGGTGTGAAAATATTGTACTTAACGAATTATTTATCGATATTTTACAATCAAATACTTTTTTCAGTTATAATTTATTTATCACGTAATTGCAGTTTTAGAGAAAAAAAGTAAAAAATTAAAATGAAAATAAAAAAAAAAATTTTTTCGGTTTTTCGACCAACAAAAACTGACATAAGTTATGCGTGAAATATAAAATGGCCATTTTTTGACCAAATTTAGCCAAATTTTGGCATTCGAACAAAAGTCTTTATACCCCGCTAATTTTTCCGCCAACCGCAGTCACCTTTTTCTTACCGCTAATATAATTTAAATCAGTGATGGGAGATGGATATCGATATGGAACGATAATCCCAGCTTTTTAGGGAAGGGGAAGCGATCTGGGATTGACGATTCGTCAGCTTGCTTTCCCTTCCTCTTGAAAGCTGGGATTTTTGTTCGATATGGTTCGATAGCTCCCATCACTGATTTAAATACCGCTAAATCTAGCGGGATAACCGCTAATCTGGCAACACTGAGCTGACCACATCTGACTGCTGACTGGCACATGAACAAAAGGAATATTCTCCATGATATAGCACAAAAATGTGTGAGTTCACATTGACAAGGAATTGAAATCACGCATGATTTTTCGACGCTTGCGCATTGTCTAGCATTGATGATCTGACTATGATGTCATTTCAAACTCACGGGCAAGAATACTAGAAGTAGGATGCTCGACTCGCTACGGTGAAAGTGGTCAGCATACGGTCAGCGATGTGGAAGGAGCCATCATTGTTCCCAGTTGTTCCTCTCTCTTTAGCTATATAATCTCCTCTTCCTTGCGCTCGTTAGATGAATGGAAGAAACTCCTACCACAAAGCTGACGATATACGGTCCGTTTTTCGAGCAGATTTAGTGGCGAGTCGGGCATCCTTCTTCCAGTATCCTTGCTCACGGGAATGATTTCACAGATTGTATTTCATATGTTTGGTATAATGGGATCATGCGAGCGATTTCACGCATGATCTAAACCGTGAATTCATATCTGCTATCTGGGTATTGTCAAAGATGTAAAAAGTTTAAAAAGAAATCAAATGGAGATAAAACTCTTAAATTCAATTTGCATAACAAAGTTTTCCATATATAGATAATATCAGGAGTTACTAGTGATGATTTTCCTGTCGCTGATAGACATTTACAGTTATTAGCTGAATGTAGAGAACAAGACAAAATTCGATGTACAAATCGAAAATTGAATCACAGTCAAACATCTCAATGATTCAAAAATTAAATTACTAATACGTCTTCATACCTCTCAGAGTTTGTATCATTTTTTTTCCATGAATTGAAAAATTTCTAAACAACGCAAGTAAAATTTATTCAATTTATTGGATTTATTCGCTATATTCAAATTTTTAAACATAACGTTATGACGAAATGCATGCATTAATTCTGTGACTTCCAGCCACAATGACGAAACTCACTAACAGCTGTTTTTCGAGAAAACCAGCCTTAAAGTTTTCGAAGTGTTTTTCGAAAATCGCAAACTTTTTTGGCTTTTTCCCTCACGAAATCATTGATTGCATTGCGTAAGTGAAAATATTTAAGTTGAGTGCGCGCAAATATCTCAAGAAAATATTTTTTTATTGAAAATTGTGACTTAGTCGGTTACGCCCGAAAGTCACAGATGTTATGACGTGTGTGGCGTGTGTGCGCAGCAGTCAGCTGATGTTCAGCTGTGTTCAGCATCAAAACTGATCAAAACATAAACGGGAAAAACAGTGAGAAAAAGAGTTGTATGCAGTTGTGTGCGTGAAAATTGCAAAAAACAGCTTAATTGAATAAACAATCGTAACATGCAGTCGAATTATTCATTTATTTTGTCCGCAAGAAATTCTGTGGCTTTCCGTCATAACAGAGAAAGTCACACATCTCCTAACGTTCAAAATGTCATCAGAATATCATTTAAAATGAGCCTTATGGCATAAGTGACTTTCTCTGTTATGGTGGCAAGCCACAGACATCATTATCAAATTGATTTAAACAATGGCAGATGAACTGATTCCTTATGCCGGGAAAACGCTGAGTTGTGTTGTTATGCTGAGAAAAATGCAGTTTGTTGGTTATGAAATGATAATGAATAATGAAAATAATAGAGTGTTAACTAACATTTTCTGGAAAGATTAACATTTACAAATATCAAATTTCACATTAAGTCAATTTCGAAAAAAAGAGAGTTTCGTCATTATGGCGGGAAGCCACAGAATTGACTCACCCGGATTCTTTAACAATATATATTTTAACCAACAAAACATAGGTGGCACAGAATATCTGTGCCGTTACGTAGAACTACGTCTTTCAATGATTAGTCTGATTCTGAAACAACCGATATTGATAGTACAAAATATTCTTGCTTCTTAAAGGTACACAAATCATATTGTCAACTATTATTCTTGAAAACATTCTAATTGTTTTAAAAATTACAATGTTTCATAAAAATCTTCTCTTTTCCCTAGTTGTTGCCGTTGCATAGCTATTTACCCCTCTATCCCCAGCGTTGCCGTTGCCTAGCTATTCATCCCTCCACCCCCAGCGTTGCCGTTGCCGTTGCATAGCTTTTTATCCCCTACCTCCAGCGTTGCCGTTGCCGTTGCCGTTGCATAGGTATTGACATAGCTTTTTACCCCCTACATTATAGAAAACCGCGGGGAAAGACGTAGTTCTACGTCAAAATTCCGTTTAACAATATTGCTCACAGTAACATTCGAAAATTCAAAGCAAAGGAAATTGTGTTTCCAAATTTATCATGTATCATTTTGTTGTTATTTCATTTTTTTGTCCATATTTTGCCTAATAAAGTACTCAGTTTTTATTTTTCAGATAAAGCGGGGTTCTTAAAGTAGTGGCTCTAGGCGAGCTATTTTCCCCTTTTAAAAAAATGGCAACGCGCTTTGCGGTTTACCACCCCTGAAATTCGGCTCTGGTGGTGGGGAAAATACCGTTATTATTTTTTGTAAAAATAAATAAATGAATATCGATTTAACTTCGTCGGATAATCAATTGTACAATCCATACCCTTTCGTAGGTGTGTGTCAGTGTACTTGATTGTCACCCGAGAACCCTAGGTTCAAGTCCTGTCGTGAGAAAGTTTTTTTTTTTTTCATATTCTTAAGCTTAAAAAATTTCATCAATGAGATTAAAATAATGTTAACTTGAACAAACTATAATTAATCAATAAAAAAGTGCAGAAAAAGTGCAGATTTCATTTTCGAATTGGGAAAGAAAAATAGAAATTATATTGAATTTTAAGTTCTTCCTTTTCCTTCACTTTTCATATCAACGTCGAGTTTGACAGTCATGTCAAAATAATAATTTTGTAGTTCACGGTCATAAAATTTCGGGTTCCCTCCGAGACATCAGACATTCCTCAGCCACCGAGTGTAGCCGAACGTGTCTACTAGCTACGGATGGTAGAAGGAGGATATGAAACTCCCTATCTCACCCCATGTAGCTCGGTGTTCTGAAACGCGCCGAGAGCTACCTCTCCCACCACGCTACCATTCCTCATTCCATACTGCCCCGTACCTTACAAATAACACGTGGCCGGCGTAATAGCAAAGAGCGCAACGTAATCGTACTATAGCAAATTGTCGCAGTAGGTAACTGCGCAACGAAATCGGACTATAGAGCTTTCGACGGATTCGAAAACACCGATTATAGCCGAGTTTCATATCCTCCTTCTACCATCCGTACTACTAGCTTTCTCTTCTTTTAACACGCAGGTAAATCATGCTATGTCGAAAAAGGTGCCGGACAAATAGGAGCGCGAGAAAAAGTGCCAGAATTTTGGAGATTTGTCCTCCCATCACTGATGAGCACTGCTCTCATCGGCCAAAGTTCGATTTTGTTGGAGAAATAAATATTTGTTTCAAGTGCATGAATAAGCACAAACACTCATAAAAATAAAATACTTTTAATACAATGTTAGCACTTTTTTAATGCACTAAGTTATGCATTCACACCTGAAGGGTGCACCATTGCTTTTATCTTTTGTCATTGGTTATTGATCGCCAAACCAATTTTAGGCAGTTATGAACTTAAAATTAATGACATGCTGATAGCAAAAGCGATCTATGTAAAAAAAAAAAAATGCTCGGAGAAGCGTGATAAAAAAACGGGAGAGCGCAAGCTATAATAAGAAAAACCGAGAACGAGATCGTGTCAAATACGCGAGGAGAGCTCCACTGCTTTCTTGTTCTCCCTTCGTCCGCTTTATCCCTTTCGTGCCTGTGGAGAAATCCACGATTCCTTTTCTATTCGAATTCACCCATCTAACAAGGGGAGGTCTAGGTATGGGAAATTCAAAATTCGATCAAACCATGTTTTATCGATAATCCATTAAAATTGATGCGACACGGTCCCGGCTTTTTTGATAGTGGGCCCCCGTTTCGGTAATATAACATTTTCAAAATCCTAACTATTTTAACTGATGGATGACTTCCCATGTAAAAGTGAAAGTTATTAACAACCGCAGTGGCTCAAGGGAACAGTAGCCGTCTCTCAATCTAAGGGTTCCGGGTACGAATCTCGGTACTGACAGTTTTTTTTTCTTCTAAATTTTTTTTGTTTATAAAAGGAAAATTGGCAGCTTGAAATATTTAAAAATATGAGTCACAATAAAAAGTAGTCAAGTGGAATGTTTTTAAAAAAGGTTTATTGTCCTGATTTTTTGTACATTAAATTAATTCCTGCAGTTTTTCGGGTGATATACATCGTAGAAGCATTTGAAACACAAGGTTTTTTTGCAGCGGGCGCAGTTTATAAAAGCTACTCCTTTACATTCGCAGTGTTGACGCGTTAAAGTTATAGGGAAACAAACCTGATTGACGTTGAAAAATTCAATTCTGTCCGGTAACAATTTCGACGCATACCACGCGTATTGAATCATTTTTTGAAATACGGAGGCGCTCAATTGATGATGTATCAAGGATTGAATTTTGATCGAATCTCCTCGGGAATGTATTTCTTGTTTTTCTTTTAACAAATCCGAAGGATTTTGCAATTTTTCAATCAGATTTTTTACCTGACGATAAAAGTATACATCGCAAAGCTGGCAAAGAGGTGTACATTTGGGAGAAATGATTTTCACAATACAAGAAACTTCACCACTCGGAGTACTGAAAACTTCATTATATATCGAATGATCTGCTTGCCCGCCCCATGAGTCAATTAGTAATAAAAATTGATTTTCGCTGACGTAGGATTTCAAAACTTTTTCGAGATACTCAACAAACAATTCTTTTGTTAATTTTCCGAACTTTGAACATGTTACAACAACGTTGCTGCATTTTTTTGCCAAGTTTTCAATTGTTTTCGTGACTCTGGGCCCAAACTTATTTCCAGTTTCTTGCATACATAAGAATACGTACGGAATTAAATTTACAGACGCAGTCATACTGTATTGCACTGTATAAGAATGGGTCGTTTTTGCTAAGTTTTGCTTCCGAACGAGAACGGTTTTTTCACCTAGGAAATCGAGGGAACGATTCATTACCATTTCATACTGGCAACCAGATTGGTCGGTATTGATGACTAGATCTAATGAATAATTTTTCATCAGTGTACTTGTTTGTCGCTGGAATTGTTCAGCAGCTGTTATTGTTTCCTCAAACGTGGCAACGTCGTTTTTACTGATAAATTTTGTTACCTTACGCTGCCTGATCCTATGCTTCTTCTTGAAGTTTTTCACTTGGCTTGCAACAAAAGAAAATTTTCGTCCAAAAGTGGAAACGTTATTGACATGGCCCATTGTTGCAATATCCTCGTAGTTACCTGTAAATGTGAAAAAGTTATTAGAAATCTATCAAAAAAATTTTCGTAAGATTCTGTTACTTTCGCACTGGTAAAAATTATTTCACCGTTCTCATAAAGTCATATTATATGTACAGTTATTTGAAATACAAGTCGAACCTGTTCGTAATTTTTCCGAGCTTCCACAAAACGATCGAATGTTTCTGCATCGATCATCATCAATTTATCATGAAAAGTGCCCCTATTTTTGACATCATTTTTCCATCTTTCCAATGTCTCCTTTTTTTTTCAATTTGGAGTATACGCGATTCAATGATCAGATGCTATAATTAGGATGCGCTACAGCAAAAGCAACAGTTTTTTTTTTTTTGTATTCGAATGGTATATATTCTTTTGATGATTTCTCGTAGTCATAAGGTAAAAAATCATCATCTTCGCCTTGCTCCGTGCACTGTAAAAAAAAAAAAAAATTCACGAGAAAATATGATCTGCATCCTTCAAAAGAAACCGATATATTTTTTCTTTTTTTTTTTCAAAACAAATTGTTACTTACCAGTACGTAATTATTTGAATCTGGCTTTTCTTCAATAAGGATTAATTCTTCTTCTGTAGAGATAACGTTTTCCTTGAAAAAATGTTTGATTCAGTCCCTAAACCCTCGCCAATGATACGAGCATTTGAATCGATGCCATAGCCAGGATTCGAAATAATTAAATTTTCGTTTTCCAATAAAGTCCATGCGACTTTCATGGAATTAGTAAAATCCGTAGCAGATAAATTATCATCGAGAACGGTACTATCGAAACTGATTTTGGAACTCGGATCGGCAAAATTTATGTCAGGATCCATGATTTAAAACAATATCAGAAACACGTCGTCATTCACACAAATGAATGAGAAAAGACGAAAAGCTGCAGCCGCGATCACTGCGCTCTTGCGTTTTTTCGTCAAAAATGGATTTTCAGGATGACACATCAGAAAAATTCCTATAGATAAAAAAATTTCTTCCAAAATCTGACGTCCTGCTTGCATTGTTTATCTCCAAAAATAACGTGAGTGATGGTCCCACTATTAGCGGGCTGCTACCTAACGCTGCTGGCTCATATCCCTTGACAATGAGAGAAAATGTTTTTTTTTTTTTTTTTCTTTTTCTGTATACACTTTCCCCTTAACAATAATAATTTAATGGCGGAAAAAAATTGTCTAGACATCAGATTTTCAGATATATTATGTAATCTCTATATGAAATTCATGATGCGTCATCCTAAAAAACCATTTTTAACGTTTATAACGTTAACGCGTCAGCACTGCGAATGTAAAGGAGTAGCTTTTATAAACTGCGCCCGCTGCAAAAAAACCTTGTGTTTCAAATGCTTCTACGATGTATATCACCCGAAAAACTGCAGGCATTAATTTAATGTACAAAAAATCAGGACAATAAACCTTTTTTAAAAACATTCCACTTGACTACTTTTTATTGTGACTCATATTTTTAAATATTTCAAGCTGCCAATTTTCCTTTTATAAAAAAAAAAAATTTAGAAGAAAAAAAAACTGTCAGTACCAAGATTCGTACCCGGAACCCTTAGATTGAGAGACGGCTACTGTTCCCTTGAACCACTGCGGTTGTTAATAACTTTCACTTTTACATGGGAAGTGATCCATCAGTTAAAATAGTTAGGATTTTGAAAATGTTATATTACCGAAACGGGGGCCCACTATCAAAAAAGCCGGGACCGTGTCGCATCAATTTTAATGGACTATCGATAAAACATGGTTTGATCGAATTTTGAATTTTCCATACCTAGACCTCCCCTTGTAAGCGTAAACAACTTGTGCGAAAACAACGAATTTATATAGGAAGTGTTTAATTTCCTTCAAAAGTATGGATTTCTCCGACAACGGTGAAAAATAATTTTTAAACACACGGAGAAAAGCTTATCGTTATCACGGAACATCGACATTCATCTGTTTAGCAGCGATCAGCTGTCATATTGAATACATTGAAAACATGCAGATATGAGATATTTTAAAAAGAGGTTTTCAATAATAATTCTGAATAAAATACATTTGAAAAAATCAGTTCCTTTGAATTCAAAACAAGTCCTATGTTTATCAAATATATTTGTTTGATATGCGTTTTCTACAAGTTCAATAATTTATCAACGTATTCTAAATCAAATGAAATAAAATATACTGTAATAAATTTATATATCAACCGAAATTCTTATTTTTTATATTTTTAGGGAGAAGATGAATGAATATGAATCCATATTTCATAAATAAAAAATTTACATAAGTACAATGCAAAAATATCATTCCCTTTCCTTTCAAAATATTTAATTACCTATCCTTATTTATTCGCATGAATGTAATTAACTGTGACTTTAAGAAAAAAAAATTATGTTACTATTCTCAGACTTTAAATTTTCGATCCGATTAAGGGGGGAAGTACCTTTAGACACTTCAAAAAATCGATTTTTTTTTTATTGTTTTAATCGATAAATATATCGCCTAAGAATATCATGTCAAAGTTTCAAAAGCTAATTCTCAAAATTGTGGAAGAGATGCATCCCGGAAGTGCCTGGCGCCAAGCCCGCATAGCTCGCCGAGCGTCAACGCTGCGAAAATCCGCTAGGTAACGAATTCCTTAAATTGAGCGTGATAAGTACGACTTCTTCGATGACTGTGCATGTTATTTCTGTTATCTAAATATCGACTTTTCTTTGAAAACCCCTGCTACTTTTCTTTTTTTCACCTACAACTTTTTCGATAGTTTCTACGACCAGTTTAAGTCAGTTTCAGTATTGCCTCGATTCTTGATGAGATAAAATGTGTCCCAAGAGCAAAGGCGGTTGTAACAAGCGTAGTTCAGTATCGCGAAAACGTAAGTTTTACGGTAATCGGTATACGGAGAAGAATGATGACGATTCCAATGCAAGTTCTTCTCGAAGAAAACTTGCAAGTTCAAGTGCAGATGTTATTGTGGATCCGCTTTTCACATATCGAATTTTGAATTTTTTGTCTGTTTTTGGAGCTCTCTCGCAAATGTTGATCTGTGGTACTTGCAAAAAAGAAGTGAAATTCGCGGAAAGTGGTAAAAGATTCTTGGGTTTCAAAATCGTGATTTCATGTTCGTGCGGTCGGAGAGAAATAAATTCAGGGCCAACTCTCAATACAGGATTTGAAATCAATAGAAGAATTGAGTTTGTTTTCCGTCTACTTGGCATAGGTCGAGAAGGAATTAACATTTTTTGCGGTTTAATGGATTTCTGTCAAGGGCTATCAAATAGCTCTTACACGAAAGTGGTGGAGCATATTTATATAGCGACGAAAGCGGTTTTTAAGAGAGTGGCCAAGGAAGCAGTTGACCAGGAAATGGAGAAAAATGAGCATAATGGACATCCCAAAAATCATTTGAAAGTCTCAGGCGATGGGTCCTGGAAAAAACGGGGATTCACGTCATTGTACGGTGTAACAACACTCATCGGGCATTACACCGGGAAAGTTCTTGATATGGTGGTAAAAAGCTCCTATTGTCAAGCTTGCAATGCGTGGGAATCAAAAAAGGGCACCCAGGAATATGACGACTGGTTTGAAAGCCACGAAGAATCGTGCTCAAAAAATCATGACGGTTCCGCGGGAAAGATGGAAGTGGACTCCATCAATGAAATGTTCGCAAGTTCCGAAGAAGTGTACGGAGTGAAGTATTTGAACTATATTGGTGATGGTGATTCGAAAACATTCGCGAATATTGTGAAAAACAATCCGTACGGGAATGACTTTCCGGTCGTAAAAAGTGAATGTGTGGGCCATGTGCAAAAAAGAATGGGAACGCGACTCCGAAATATAAAAAAAAAGAACAAACTTGGTGGCAAGGGACGGCTCACAGATGCGCTTATCAAGAAATTGACAATCTATTACGGCTTGGCGATAAGGAGAAATGTGAATGCGGTGGAGTGCATGAGGAATGCTATCATGGCGAAACTCGATCATTATTGTTCAACCGACAAGGAGCCAAGACACGACAACTGCCCCGTGGGTGACGATACCTGGTGCGAGTGGCGTAAGGCCGAGGCCTCCAATTCCTTAAAATCTTACAAGCACCCACCACGTCTTATTTCACCCGATGTCGAGTCCAGTATTCTCCCGATCTACAAAGATCTTTCTAGGGACGATCTCCTAACCAGGTGCTTGGGGAGGAACACACAGAACGCGAATGAATCCTTCAACGCCACCGTGTGGCGCATGGCGCCAAAACACCTGAATTCGGGGAAGAAAATTGTCGAGATCGCCGCGCACATTGCTGCCGGACTCTTCAATGGAGGCTACGGAACCGTTTTGATGACAATGGGACAGTTGAAATTGAATATAGGACATCAGTGCAAGATTTTCGCTGATAACATGGACGACATTCGAGTAGCGCGCGCAGACCGACGGCACAGTGATAGCACGAAGGAGGCCCGTAGTGCTCGCAGAGAGGCACAACTCATTGAAAATGAGTATTTTGAGGAAGCAGAGGGTTCACTCTACGAACCTGGTGGTGCTGATTGAACATCTCCCTTTGGTAAGTCCTTTTTCTCTTGACCACAAACTTTAAACGGCCTTTTCTCGAAACCATGTTTTTTAAAATTGCGTAAGTGATAACAAAAAAACTAGTCAATCGATTTTCATCACCTAGCATTCATTTTAGATAGCATAAAAAACTGTTTTATATAGACTAAAGATTAAAAAAACAAATTACTTTGGGACCATTTTTGACTGGAATTACGACGAAATTTTTCGTCAAAATCGTAATTTTTTTTTTTTTTTGAGCCTGTATTGAAGGGTTCACTTTCGAATTTCGCAAATCTTTTAGTCTATCTATTAAAAAAAACCCTCTCGAGTAAGAAAATGTTTGGTTTGTTGATTTCAGATGAAAATTGCATCCAGCATCGCTTACGCAATTTACGACGTCAGTGATGACATGGCTTTCAAGATCGTAGAAAAATTTGTTAATTTTCAACTTTCACTTTTGTAGAATATGTTTTTTTTTCAACCTCAAACATCGCCTAAAATAAATATTATACTGATTTAAAAAGAACTGTCTTCATTTCCCTGCAAATCAGTTGCAAAAAAGACATTTTTTTTCAGCCTCTAAAGGTACTTCCCCCCTTAACGTACAAAATTAAGAGTGAATCAGATTACGCGAATTTCGCTAACGTTTTAGTGGACTCAATACTATTCAATTAAAAACGTATATAAATAATGAAATATTCATTTACAATTATATTTTGTACATGAACATGATTACGTTGCATTAAAATTATTTTCAAATTACATCGACTAGACTAAGGCGTTACAGATTAGAGTAAAAATAAGTAATATTGCATAGATAAATATATTACTTTTTGTTTTCGTGCGTTCCGATTTTTCCGTCGGGAACGCCGGACACATTTGTGCTGATTCGTGCGGCCCGCAGGACTTATTCGGACAGTCCGCACGACTCAATCGTGTAGAAAGAGTAAAGAGTAGTGCGGTTGGCACCACACATTACTCTATTGGCGTGGCTGATACTTTTTTGTTGGAATGCTGTTTCGTTGGAATGCTTATTTGTTGGACGGGAACTAGAAGTGTCGGTAAGGAAGTTTATCAGGAAAAGTGCAATGCGCTGGAAGTAGATGTCGTAATAAGCTTCGTTATTCGCGTTATTCGTAAAAATAAAAAATGAATGTGCTGACATTGTCAAGAATGGTCAAGAAGAAATTGTGTCGCGTGCGGTGTTTACGTACTTTTTATTATGTTTTATGAATTAACTAATTAAACAATTTTACATCACTGAAGAAGGATGTGTCGCTGCATTGATCTTTACGAAAAAATTACCAATATAATTGTGCATAATTAATTATTGATATTTAATAATTTCCAGTGAATCGGACATGACTAAAGTCAACGCGCGTGAAATTATCATAAATTTTGCATCGTTTTTTACGTCAATGCCTTTTATTCGATTGTTTAAAAAAAGTCGGTGTTAAACAGTGTTTGTCACAACACGTCAAAATGCCAATAAAAAAACGTAAACAAACCTACATGTGTTTTGCGATTGCTTCATCTAACGTCGGCCAATATGTCGCAAATGAAAAATAATAATCTTGAACAACATCGGACATCAGGAATCAACAAATTTATCAGATAAGTTCATATGTAAATTTAATATTTCAATGTTTTGTACTTGTAACTCGATACTTTGTGTTTATTTTATTATTTCAAGGCTACATGAAGTACCAGCAGAGGTTTCCAGTTGCGAAGTGCAAGAGTGTTCTCCAACAGCTTGAGTGAGTTTACAAGTCATAATTATAGAAAAGGAAAATTTCCTACATATAACCTGAAAAGAAATAACAATCGTCCTTCCGGTAAAAAAAATGCATTATATAATATAATGATAATCAGAGATTTAATTTCCCTGCGAGTGCCACAGATGAAAACCTTTTTTATAATCGACAATACTAGCCTCATGAAAAAACAATTTCACAAAAATAATAATAAACTTCAAAGAAATAGGACTTGGAATCGTGCAATTAGGAAGTCTATATAAATATAAGTGAAAATTTTTTCAACAATTACATTTTTCATTAGCGCCAAGGATGAAAACCTTTCTTCTAATAGACGAAACTAGCCTGGAGAAAGAAGAATTTCATGAAAATATCAAAAAAAATCAGAGATATAGGACTTGGCATAAGCGCACTTGTATCGCCATATTTTAAATAAATAAGTTTGATATTGATAGACAGTTAAATGTAAATGATAATGACTTCAGTTATGCATAGCATGACCAAATATCGAAAATAGACGCAAAAAGGAAACTGGCATGAGTAATTTATGTTACTTTGCAATTAGGTAGTATATATAAATATAAGTACATGCTTTGGCAACAATTATATTTTTTACCACAGCCGAAGAATGAAACCTTTCTTCTAATAGACAATACTCGCCTAGAGAAAGAAGAATTTCATGAAAATATCAAAAAACATCAGAGATATAGGACTTGGCATAAGCGCACTTGTATCGCCATATTTTAAATAACTATGTTTAATATCGATAGACATTTAAATGTAAACGATAATGACTTCAGTTATGCATAGCAATATCAAATATCGAAATTAAAAGCAAAGAGGGAATAGGCAAAAATTTATTTACGTTACTTTGCAATTAGTTAGTATATATAAATAAAAGTACATGTTTTGGCGACAATTGCATTTTTCACCAGCGCCAAAGATGAAAACCTTTCTTCTTATAGACGATACTAGCCTAGAGAAAGAAGAATTTCATGAAAATATTAATAAACATCGAAGTCATATGCTTAAAAGAAGGCTTATTTTATTTAATTAACTCCATTTCAAAATAAGGGTAAGTTTATATAAGTGGAAAAAATGCGATCGATTGTTTTTCCATTTTCATTCGATGCCAAGTTCGTTGTATAAATTTGGATCGAGCATCTCTTCCACAACGAATTCTTCTTTATCTTCCTCTACTTGATCAACCCCATGGTTGTTTTCAAACACCTCGTTTCACAATTCCTCATCCTTGGCATCGACGCTTTCTTTGAAAGGTTCCATCGGATCGGTTTCTCTGATTTCTTTTTCATCAACATTCCAAAAAGCTAGGAATAACAGATTATTAGTTTTAAAAAGAGTTATCGTCCGCCAATCATCTGACAGTAAGTTGATTCATTGAAGCTGTTAAGTCAAAGTATCTTTTAATTAAATTTTCCTCATACATGACCTGACGTAATTGAAAATATTGCAATCTTCGTAATTTTGCTATTTAACGAACGTCTACTGGATTTTTACCTTTCCCCTCCATGTAATAGTTGCCTACTAGAGACCCGAGTCCGTGAAGCATACTTCGCAAACATCTTTCGATGGATTCTCCTCCTTCGATTCCATCTTCGAATTTCTTCCACTCCGCTTCCAAATCCTCTTCTTTCAAAGTATCGATTTTTCTTTTTTTGCCCGTTGGAGAGGGTTTTTCAAATCCGACTCCATCTTTACGTGATTGTCGTTGACAATCTCTGCGAGTTTGTCTGAACAAATTATCAAAACATTTTGAATTCCATTCTTGCACTTCTTGAAAAAACCTTCAATGAATCGTGGGTCAAACGATCAAAACAATTTCTAATTTATTGAGCACATTTTTCAACAGTGTGAAGCCCTCGATTGAGGGTATAAACCTCGGATCGACTGTAAAGCCCATAATCGAGGGTTAACGCTCATGGTGAGTTTAACACTGAATCGAGGGATTACATTTCAATTAAGAGTTATAGCCTCGATTCAGGGTGCATCCGTGATGTGAGCGTTAAACCTTAATAAAGGGTGAAACCCGGAGCGATTGAGGTTTAAACCATTAATTTTTAATTTAGGGCTAAAGTCTAAAAAAATTTGAGTTCTTTTCGAAAAGGATACAGAAATTCATATCAAATTTCTTGATTAAACCGTCATTGGAAGAAATTTTTTTTTGTGTTATTGAATCTTGTAGCAAAAACATTAATTGAAAAAAAAGAATTACAGTCTTCTGTAGCATTTTACATACATTCTGACGTGACACTAGGGGAGGGTAAAAATGCTTAAAACTGAAATCTTTCTTGTAAGCTCCCTAATTTAAAAGATCTGTTGAGGATCAACTTACATGCGAATTGGGTAGGGCGTGGGTTAGAGCCAATTTCCTGGTTCATCAGGCGATTGTGGCATTCGCACTCATTATTGATGCGATCTCTTTTTTTGAAAGCGCAATATTGTTGAATAATGCTTTCATTGAGCCAATTTTTTTCGAAATATTTGAAAAACAAGTCAAATCCAACATGTAGCTTTGACCGAAGTTGATCTACTTCGGCGTCCATGTTGGATGGTGACATGTTTTTGGTCGCTTCATACTGCTCTCTTATTATCTGTACGCCTTGTTGGATGTGGTCGCTTGGCAACAAGGCGACAGAGAATATTTGGCGACGGATTTGCCCGTAATTTTTCACTATCGAATCAAAATCAGTCTGAAACTATTGCAATCAAGTTTTAGTTGTCGTTGCTGCTGTATGTGGTAGAATTTTCGGAAAATAAGTAAATTGTAATTGACATTCTACCGTCTTATTCAACTATTGTCAATGTTTTGAATTTTTTAATGACATTTTATTTCAATAAATTCGATGGTCATTTCCATCATTTTGAATTTTTTATCGCTTGCATTACTTTTTTCTATAAAATACTAATTTTTAGCAGATTTGCATCAATCGCTGACGAAAAACAATGAATTGAAAAGGGGAGTAGAAATCTCCAAATATAACTTATTTCATTACATTTTCAATAATTTAATCGAATGGAGCACGTAGTGACGAGAGATATAATATGCCTTTTCAACAACATACAGCATTAACAAAAATACTAACGCTGTAAGAATCAGATCGAACCATTTTTTAAATTACTAACAATTTTGTCATTTGAAACATCCAGTTTGTATTGAGAAAACTGTGTAGACAAACATGGACTTTTTCGTTAATTGAAATTGTCTGTTTCCAACATTTTAACTCCCTCCTTCAACGATTTTATTTATTTTTTCTTATTTTCGAAATTGATTTTACTATAACGATTTCGGTAAATTGTGATCCGTGGTTTTTATGTCCACTTGTTGAGGGGGGTGGTGGTGGTGGGGGGGGGGGGGGGAGTGGGACGTTGATTGGCTAAAATTCAAACTCGAATACCATTATTGATTCGGAGTTTCGTGTATAATGTCAAAGGGCAACTCGTCTCATATTTTCGCAAAGAATCCATAATTTTTTTGTACGATGGATTTTGCGACATTCTGTATATAAGTAGATACATACTGTCAGTTGACTCTGGCCGTTCTCTTTAAATTTATTTTTTGTATGCTATAATCGCAACTGAAATTATTGATCTTGTCTCTATATGCATTTGGGTGATATTGATCGTTGATAATTGATTTAAGCTTTTCTGACTAGTCAGAGAATGTGGCGAAATTTTCTCTTTTTTTTGTTCATTTCTTTTTGAGAAGGGCACAAAAAAATGTGTCGAAACATAAAATTTTTGTACTGTTCGAAACTTCTATAAGTTCAATTCCATTTTTTTGGTTTTAAAACAAGGAAGTTTCTAGGCCGGTTAGTACTGGGTGGAACTCGAGGACCGAGCATAAAATTTTAATACGTAAATTCAGGCTCCATTGAATCAATTTTTTTGTGGCAAAATGAAGTGATAAGCGTAGTGTACTTTCAATATCGAACTAGAGTATTTACAAAAAACTTACGCATGCTTCATTTCCTTCTTTTCCAATTTTTGCTAATTTTCCGAGAAGGTCATTAACCTTCACCAGCTCAAATTTTCTATTCAAGCATTGAGCAAAGTGGAAAAAAAATTTTTCCACTACAAACTGCTCATCTGCGAATGCTCTACGGGCAGCGTTCGCAATCGCGCTCTCGAAATCAGTCATCAATGACTCCAATTTCAAGTAAGGCATAATTTTCCTTATCTTGACAAACACATCATAGTATGCCTCATGATTCTTCCTGTTCATTAGGGTATAAAACAATGGGTGCTCCTGAAAACATTTTAAGGGGGGATTATCATATAGATGGTCATAATCATACTAAATCTTTGCGCGTGGTTCAAAAAAAAAGTTTCCATGTTAAAGGCTTGAAATTTTTTTTATGTACCTCTGGCATAGAAAACTCACTTCTCGTCCCAGTTCGAAATCTCTAAATTCGTTTTCCAGCCCTCGGTACATAAAATATCGTACGTAACTAGGACAGAAATTTTATATTCACTCGTGTGATTGTAAACCTCGGCTTCGCCTCGGTCTACAATCTTCACACTCGTAAATAAAAAACTTTAGTCCTAGTTACGTAATATACTATTATTTAAAAGACTTTATTATAAACATGATAAATTTTTTTAGTTTTTAAAAATATATTTGTTAATTTCGGAGATAATAGCGCGCAAAGTAATAATAGGAAAAGTCGTAAAATTCGTAAAAATCGGAGATAATAGCGCGCAATGGTTATCCTAGTTCTTTTACTGTGTTACAGCGGAGAAGAGATGTATGAGAAAGGTAACGCATCTAAAACTTTATTTATATTTCCGAAACCTTCCTCATAAAAAAAAAAAAATTTGTAATCGTTGTCGTACCACATTGAATATTTTGATCATAACCACAAATACTTGTCGATTTTCCGAGAATTTTCGAAAAATTTCAGCAGGCGCCGTATTGTAGGTTCCGTCGCATTTCATTTTCACCGGAATATTCCGGTGGATGCTATTTGCAAAAGAATTTATCATTTCTGGTCCGTAAACCATGACGCTGTGAATCTCTCCATCCGTTGACATCAGTGGCACAGCTTTGAGTTGGTGATCGTGCACTCCATACGATATTGGACTTTCAATCAATTTTTGAGCAAAATCAGCTAGATTTTTGACGCTTTTGAACGAAGTTCGATGTTGTGATTGCCAGTTGTTGGCGGACTTAATGAGCTGTTTTTGGTTCAACCTTTGAATTGCCGTAACCTTTTTGAACCTACAAGATATGATGTCGAACTGATATATTCTTGTTCAAACTAGAATTCTTTACATGAGGTTTTCTGATAACAGTTGTACGTGTACAATAATTTTTCTCAATGAAAATTAAAAATGTTATTGAAACGCTAAAAAGCTAATTAACTATTTATCGCATTACTTCCTACATTCTGATTTACTAAAACATAAAATTTCAAAAATTTCGCAAAGAGAAAAACTTTCATTTTTAATGTTACTTTGCTTAAGCCACTGGACGGGATGAATAGTCAGATTCGTGATGAGAAATGTGTATAAAATGTTTAGAACTTTTAAATTGTTGTAAAGCGCGTTAGAAAAATCAATGCACTTGTGTACGAGGGACATTCTTTTATAAATCGTTCACCTTTGTTTTCGTCACAAATCAGATTCACGTCAAAAATTTTTTGTAAGTTAAGAAAAGAAAATTGAGGGACACGTATATCAGTATTTGGCCGGAAAAAATTTTTTTCCGCAATCTTCCACAAAGTGAGCCATTATTCCTTCATTTTTCGCTTCGAAAGCTTCCTTTTTCCGTTCGTTTTCGAATAATGCTCAGAAATGAAAATTTCTCCACATTATTCAAAAACGAGGAATAATGTTTCACTTTTTGAAAGACTTCAGAAAAAATAGCATCCAGGCCAGCGACAAAAAATAAATGATTTCTGGGCAATTGTAAGATTTTGCAGGATGCGATTTTGGAGACTCCCGTTCGGAATTCAAAAGGTTCACTAAATAACACAGGCACGGTTCTAGTCTACCACTCGGTTTATTCACAACTTTGGAATCCAACGTTTATTTAGGCGTAGTAGCTTTAAACAGTTCAGGAAATCACAAGACCGTCTAGGAGGGATTATTCGGCGTTTTCTTGAAATTTGCGTTTTCGCGACTGACTCGAACTAACGACGTTAACAAAAATGTTTTCACGCAACCGTAATTTTTAGAAGAATTCTGTTAACAAGATTTGGTAATGACAAAGATTGAACTCAGAACAAAAGCCGCCAGTGTCTATTCGGGCGGGGTTTATATACCCTGCCGTCAGCCATAAACGCATATCAAAAAGTCACGTAGTTTCGATTTAACAATTATTTCGACGATGAGTCGGTCATTAAAGATAGCTACTTACAATCTCGGGTGGAATTTCCCGAAACGAAATCATCCAACAATTTGAGCTCTTTTGTCAACGCATATCGCAACTGGGAATACCCAAAAGTGAATAACAAGATGATTTAAAACCTTATTTCTTTTCAAATAAAATTGTGAAAACGAGAATTACGAAATTTCATAGTGATTAGAAATTTTTCAGGTAATCTAAGAGTCGTTAATAATTCAAAGTTAATTACGTTTTATTCAGAAATCATTGAGCGAACAATCGGAGCAATTAACGAGCACTCCGTGTTTTCTACATTTCGAAAGAAAATGGAATATTTCTGAAATCCTCAATTAAATATTTTTAAAGGAAAAATATGGGAATATTACACAATTACCTGAGGCGGAAGAGTATTCAGATGACGCATGTAAGACCCGGGCCGAGACAAAAGAAAATCCGATTCGGCGCGCTTCGCGTGCCTAAATCTAACAAAGGCAAGAGCCTGTCAATCGATTTTTTTTTCTTTTGTTTTGGACGTCAAACGTCAGTTATGGGAATCATGAAAGATATTTTATCTAATTTTATCTAAAAAATCAAACTGAACTTCCAGAGTCTTAAGACTGTATGATCGAAAGTAGTACAAACTACTAATTCCTTCAAGTTTCAAAAATGAAGGTACAATAAATCCTATAATAAAACGATATAATATACTAAATCAATTCCAAGAACTGGAAAAGTTATTTTATTCGAGTTTTTTTTGTGAAGTAAATGGGTATTATAGTGTATTTTTGAATAATTTTGCTTTAAAATACTACAAACTACTAGTTTTCATGCGTTCCAAGGACAAACGCACATTAATTACTTTAATTGAACGAAATAAACGAGTGCAACGGAAATGCAACGCTTGAGCGTTGCAAAAAGTTTGGCAGGGTGCGACTCGTGAATTAAGAAACATCTATAACGCTAATTGTTATATTAATTTTTTCCTTTTAGAAATTAACCCTTTTACATTGTTTAAGATTTCAATAAGTTTCAAACATTATTTAAGTACATAGCATGAAAAAACAAGAATTTGAAAATAGTCGTAAGACCCTACTTAAAATCCAAATGCTTTTTTTTTAACAACAACTTATAGAACATAATTGTAATTTTTCTTATTGTATTTGTTGTGGAGGTTAGCTTGAAAACAAAGAATAAACAATTGAATTGTTAATAATTTTTTTTCAACAATCAGAAAAATTTGAAAGTACGTAACTTGAAAAGCAACAATAATACCTATTAAATAATAAAGAAAATTAGAACGATGTGAATACTGGAAGCGGAGATAATGTATTTAATGTGTAGAAGAAACGACTTAAAATCTACATATCGAATAAATAATACTTCAAAAAAATTTTTTTTTGGGGGGAAATTCACTTACACATTCTGATTCAGATTCTGAGGTATTAAAAAAAAATATTTTCCGAATCCGTACGATTTGTAAAAGAATGTCTCACGTGCGAATAATTTTAAGAGGAGTTTCAAGGCTTCAACAAAAACATACAGAGGAATCACGTTATATTTGCCCATAACTTTTTACTTCACCGAGCCAAACAAAAAAATGTACATCAAACAACACAGTTTTTTCCTGTCGAAAAATTTTCCAAAACTGGGGCTTGCCCCAGTTTTGAATAATATGGTCCTGATCTTAAGTAACGTTCTGCATGTAATAAACTCAAGCACACACCGTAGGTCATCGAGTGACATTTTCACAATTTTCGAGGTTTTCATTGTCATTGACTGGCATCTTTGTTTCAGGGTGAATTTGAAGTCGTCCATCAGTAGTTGATTGGCACAGTTTTCGTGCTCATTTTTATGAACGCGATTCACGTACTCAAATCTTTTGTTTTCAAGCCACAATATGCCAGAAGCTGAGCAACACAGTTTATTCTTGCCAGCCTGTGAGCACTTTAAATTACTGAAACATTAGACAAGTAAACGTACATTAATTTAAAGTAATCAATGTTTCACATCCCAGATTCATTCACTTCCACGTTTGAAATTATATTAAAAATTATTTTTACTTTTACTTTTACTCGTTCTCTTGCATACTTTCATATCGGTTCTGAATTCAAATGTATTATCACTTCTTGTACAGAGCGATTAGTTGTCAGTGTTTGTAAGTAGTATTTGGCAAATTTGTTTCTCCTTCTTGTACTTCTAATCGTTAATTTGTTGATAATGTTTTTAATATGAAAATATTTCAAGAACTCTTGATAAGGGCCCAAAATGAGAGATTGAAAGCTTGAGGAAATAAAGGAAATTATTATTACTTGATCATTTTAATGACTTTTTTTTCATTTTTATATAAGGGTACTTTGGAATACGGGAATTGGTAGTTGACTGAGAATGTAGTACAATCTGTGAGAAGACATTACGAAGTATATTTTGATGAAAACTCTAATTTTAACAACCTCGAGATGTAGCAACGAAAGTAGAGTATGAAATGGAAAACGTGAACTCAAATTAAAATACTTTCAGCAACTGTGAAACTTTGTGCGTTCAACTGCGATACATTTCAGTGCTTGGTGAAATGTAGGCGCTCAAAAATATGGCTTGTTACCAACATTTATTGTACAATGCAAGTTTCGGAACGAGGAGCGTAGTACGGGAATGTGAAATCTATATTGAAAAATTAACTGTGTTTGCAAAAATTGTTTCTAAAAATACGATACATGTAAGGGTGTGACACTTAAAAACGGTGTGACCTTTTGCTTGACTCAAAAGTTCCCGACTAGTTTTCGAACAGTTTTTCATACCTAATCTGATTGAAAAGCTTACCTTTGGCTCGCGATGCAACTTTCAGATTAAAAAAAACTGCCACGTCAGTTACTCGATACACGACTAAAATTAATTCGCGTACAGAAGAACAACAATTCGAACGAACTTTCGCACCAAAAAAGTTTTCGAAAGTATATCAACACTTGATAAAAATTATTCACATGTACGAATCTCCGGATCTATTTTTTTTTATTGAAGAGCCACTTTTATACCACAAATGACCGTCGAAGATTATTTTTTCCGAAGAATCATACCTGCTTCTCTTAGCAGATGTGGTATTTTCACTATTGCCAGCAGAAATGCCGTCGGTGGCATCGCTTACTTGCGATGACATTTTTGGAAACACGGTTATTCACTCTGATAATAATGAAGTGTAACAAAAAATCCTCAAAAGAATTATAAATTGAACTATACAATATTCTATGAAAAAACGATGAAGCAAGAACTTAACAGAAAATTTTGAAGAGAAACGACAAAACACGCGCATAACTACAACGGAGACACAATGCAAATTACTCTGATGAGCGACTAGAAAATAGTGAATTTTTTGGTTCAGTATGCCTGCACAATATTCCCCAACTTCCTAAAAATGACTCATTTACATCATTAACTATATATCTTTCCTTTTTATCTTACGGACGATATGTTTTCATAGGCCAGGATTTGGACCAAAGGGAAAAAAATCAATCAATCTTTCTTATAAGATGGCACACTCCTGATGTACCGAAAAATGAAAAACATAAAATTGATAGAATATAGTCAAAAAATATTACTAAGTTCAGAATTATCGGCCATGAACTACTGTTATTAACGATAATGAGAATAAGGGTGACAATAATGACTTCAGTTACGCATAGAATGATCATAGCTGAAGGAAATTACAATAGTAACATCCATTACAAGACTAGGAACTATCAAGTAGCTTCATTGTATTTCTCACAAAAAAGGAACAAGTATTTTTCATAATTGTTCGCTTGTTCTTACATATTAAACAGTTGTTCTATTGTTACTAGTCGGTATTTCTCCACTTCTGAACCTAAACCCTCTGCAATGTATTCAACGTCTACATATTCTGCTTCGTCTAAGTATGCGATAGTATGCGATCCCTCTGGATTCCGGATTCCTCGAACAATCCCTAATGACTAATGATCCCTCGGACCCGGAAACCGGAAAACAACTCAAGCATTTCAAATTGGCATCGCTCGATTTTCGAATATTATAGAAGACTCCGAAAAACGAAACAAAAGACGACGTATAGAAAGTTTTTTTCAGTATAAACTGAAAATTTTCAATATCACTCAATGGAAATTTTTTTTTTCAACTTTGTAGGTCCGACGCTAGATGAAAATTTTGTATTGGGGCATTGATTTTTGGTACATAAACACATTTATAAACAGTTTGCAAAGATTTCGTGTGAATTTCGTGTAAACGCGATTACATACATCTTCGCACAAAGTTCGCACGAATCTCGATTATGAACGCGTGTGCACGTTTTTGCAAACGCTTTGCATACGATTTTCGTGCAAATTCGCGACTTCGGTCCACACAAAATTTGCACTTTACATATTTGACACTTGGTCCTTTTCTGCGATCCGCAAATTCCAAGTCGCATATCTCGAAAAATACGAGACTTGTTTCATTAATTCTTTCTATATTCGAGAATTATAATTATCCTCTATATATTTATACGGTGTGTTTCGGGAGACCCTCAACTACCGAAAACCAAAAGTTCCTTATAAAATTCTAAAACCATTTTCCCTTTGCCATTTTTTATAAAACTCAAAATCAAAAAAGTATATTTGAGTTTGAAATTTAACCAATAAATGCGCTCCTACGAGGAGTGGGGAAAGAATCTACGGACGATTCGAATTTTTCTGAGTTGAAAAGTTCTGTGCTGCTTTTCATAAAACTCAAAATCAAAAAAGATGTTACAGTTTAAAATGTAACGGATCTGATTGGTTGACACTTTCAACTCGAATATCTTTTTTCATTTTGAGTTTTATGAAAAGTGGCAAAGGACCAACTCAGAAAAATATGAAGAAAATTTATGGAAATTTTCATCCGTGGTTTCTATACTCACTCCTCGTAGGAGCTCGTTTATTGGTTAAATTTTAAACTCGAATATCTTCTTTCATTTCGAGTTTTGTGAAAAAAGGCAAATGGAAAATCGTCTCAGAAATTTATAAAGAACTTGTGGTTTTCGATAGTTGCGAGTCTCCCAAAACACCCTGTATATTTCCATTTCATAGTATATGAAAAGATCCATCATTTGTCTCGGGAGGGTAAAAAGGCCAACGGTTTCCGTCATTAACCAACGGAGAATGTTTTACGTAATCCTAAAGGAGCCTTGAGGGGCGTCATCTCGTGATCTCGTCCCATTTTCACGAAGTTATAGTATTTCCCTCAGTCATCCGGCGTCACAGTGCATTTTTCTCAACTGTATCGAGGTGCTCTGTACTGCTCTGTGCTCTGGAGTCTCTTTTTGTCGTTTACGCTACAAATATTGTACATAAATTGTATCTTTTGAAAGTAAGTTTAAAATATGGCGATACAAGTGCGCTTATGCCAAGTCCTATATCTCTGATGTTTTTTGATATTTTCATGAAATTCTTCTTTCTCTAGGCGAGTATTGTCTATTAGAAGAAAGGTTTCATTCTTCGGCTGTGGTAAAAAATATAATTGTTGCCAAAGCATGTACTTATATTTATATATACTACCTAATTGCAAAGTAACATAAATTACTCATGCCAGTTTCCTTTTTGCGTCTATTTTCGATATTTGGTCATGCTATGCATAACTGAAGTCATTATCATTTACATTTAACTGTCTATCAATATCAAACTTATTTATTTAAAATATGGCGATACAAGTGCGCTTATGCCAAGTCCTATATCTCTGATTTTTTTTGATATTTTCATGAAATTCTTCTTTCTCCAGGCTAGTTTCGTCTATTAGAAGAAAGGTTTTCATCCTTGGCGCTAATGAAAAATGTAATTGTTGAAAAAATTTTCACTTATATTTATATAGACTTCCTAATTGCACGATTCCAAGTCCTATTTCTTTGAAGTTTATTATTATTTTTGTGAAATTGTTTTTTCATGAGGCTAGTATTGTCGATTATAAAAAAGGTTTTCATCTGTGGCACTCGCAGGGAAATTAAATCTCTGATTATCATTATATTATATAATGCATTTTTTTTACCGGAAGGACGATTGTTATTTCTTTTCAGGTTATATGTAGGAAATTTTCCTTTTCTATAATTATGACTTGTAAACTCACTCAAGCTGTTGGAGAACACTCTTGCACTTCGCAACTGGAAACCTCTGCTGGTACTTCATGTAGCCTTGAAATAATAAAATAAACACAAAGTATCGAGTTACAAGTACAAAACATTGAAATATTAAATTTACATATGAACTTATCTGATAAATTTGTTGATTCCTGATGTCCGATGTTGTTCAAGATTATTATTTTTCATTTGCGACATATTGGCCGACGTTAGATGAAGCAATCGCAAAACACATGTAGGTTTGTTTACGTTTTTTTATTGGCATTTTGACGTGTTGTGACAAACACTGTTTAACACCGACTTTTTTTAAACAATCGAATAAAAGGCATTGACGTAAAAAACGATGCAAAATTTATGATAATTTCACGCGCGTTGACTTTAGTCATGTCCGATTCACTGGAAATTATTAAATATCAATAATTAATTATGCACAATTATATTGGTAATTTTTTCGTAAAGATCAATGCAGCGACACATCCTTCTTCAGTGATGTAAAATTGTTTAATTAGTTAATTCATAAAACATAATAAAAAGTACGTAAACACCGCACGCGACACAATTTCTTCTTGACCATTCTTGACAATGTCAGCACATTCATTTTTTATTTTTACGAATAACGCGAATAACGAAGCTTATTACGACATCTACTTCCAGCGCATTGCACTTTTCCTGATAAACTTCCTTACCGACACTTCTAGTTCCCGTCCAACAAATAAGCATTCCAACGAAACAGCATTCCAACAAAAAAGTATCAGCCATTGACGTTCGTGTAGCTGGCACGACTGGTTACTGCCCAAAAAATAATGGTTCGTGTCGCTACACTACTGGGTCGTGTAGCAACACGACTCAGTCGTGTATTAACTTCGATTTTTTTGGTTACACGACTGAGTCGTGTGGGCTAAAGTAAATATTAGTGTAAGCTTTTCTCCGTTCAGTCTTAAAAAAATGTATGTACATCATATATGCAGTACTTCAATATGGTCAGCCGAGTCAGAGGTCCTGTCAAATTTAGAAAAGCGTCAACAATTGAGGAACCAGAAAGCATAATGACATCTGCGCGCGGGATAGTTAAAGAATGAAGGAATGAAGGACCGAGTGATCGGAGATTTTCGATCGCTCAGTCCTTCATTCTCTAACTGTCCCGCACGCAGATGTCGTTATGCTTTCCGGCCCCTCAATTGCTTCTCCCACGCACACAAAATTCTGCACATCTACGTCGCACATTCAAAACAGTTACGGATGTATATCTATATATAGCATACATATATATCATAGCTGGCAGTAGTCAGCGAGAGGTTAGGTTGCGTCAACCAAAACAATGGCTAGTATATTTATATATTTGTCATGTAGTCTATCGCGCATGCGCCTTGACAGGACGATAATCTATTTCCATCTCTTTCTTATTTCGTTCGCTCAACATTCAGAGAACATAGGACGCTGGCTATGTAAAAGTATTACATATATGATGTACATGAAACAAGTTAAACTTATCATTTCTTAAAAGCTAATCAGCTTAAAAAATTGCTGAAAAAATTCTGATCTGAGGTAAAAATTTTAATAAATTTGAATGAATTTGAAACATTCGAAGCAAATGATGTAAAATCATGAAAATATAATAAAAAATTTTTATTGGATTTTTTATTTACTAAATTCTGAAAACTATGGAAAGTAATTAGAAAAGTACAATACGATTGGTAAAGAATAATAAATAAATATATGAAGTTTAAATCAGGGCCGGTGCGAGGTACTTCACCGCTCCGGGCAACATGATTTTTGCCGCCTTTTAGAAAAAGATGAATCAAAAAATGAAAAGCATCATCACCCTCATAAAAATATGGCAAATGATATTCAACGTCTACTTTAATGGTATTTTTTAAGCTTGTAAATTATAGAGTCAAAGGTTTATTTTGAAAAACAGAGAAAGTCAGGATTATAATTTATTTCATAAGGATTACAATTTCTTATTTATTGTATTTGTTAAAGGTGTAGGCAGAATAAATTTCCATGAGGTTTTCGAAAAAATATGTTTTCTCTGGGGTTTCCTAATTTTTAATAGTTGACGATCTAGTTCGTGGACTACGATTATTCAATTTTCCGACTTTTAGGATTTAAAGTTTACAAAACTTTTGGAATTTAGAGTTGCACGTTTTTCAGTTCGAATTGAATATTATAGAATTGGATTTGTGTAGTTTTTATGCAAGTCATTAGGTTTTAGATTTATTTTTCTTAAAATTTTCGTATTTTTTATAATTACTGCCTATAGTATTCATAACATCTGAAGGATGTTCCGATATAATGCATTTTTTTAGATTAAAAGCTTTCTAGGATTCGATGCTCTAAGAATCGAAGTTCTAAAAATCAATAAATTTATCGAAATAAAGTATTTTAAAGATTTTTTCAAATTTTATTTACTGTCTGTTTTTTTTGTTTATGAAAGTTTGTAATAGTATCTTGCATTTCTTTAAAATTTCCAGAATTTGCATGGATGGATTTATATGTGTACTTGAGTAAAAAGTTTCATATACTGTATGCAAACGTATACGTTTTTCATAAAATAAAATAAATGGTGTGCCGAGCGACTTGATAGATTGTTGTAGACTCATTTTTTAGTAACAACTTCGATCGATGCATTCTTGAGCGCTACCTTTCTCCTATCGAGACCAGCCTTCAAATTTTTCAATCGATTTTTTACGTTTTTTTTTCTTTCATTTTTCTTTATACTGAACCCTATTCTCGAACGTTATTATATTATATTTATTTTTTTTTTTTTATGGAAAATTTATGCTTTATATTTGTTGATAGCTGTCGACAGCGAAAAACAACAAAAAACTTGCGGCGTTTCCAGATTTTACGAACTGAATTTGGCGGTCGGGATAGCAAAAATAAAAAAAAAACGGTACAGTTTTAATGGTTTTGAGCAACGCTAACACTCTTTTACTGGTCATAATACATTAAAATAAAATTTTACTGTTGATTCATGGAATCAAATCATTCGATTCGATAAATAAATACATTGTTGTTTACAATCCTCCCCTCCCCCCTCCCACCGAACATCGCCAATGTATAAACACCAGAATTAATAAAAATGGAGTGAAATTCCGATTGAGAGAAAACTTGATGAAAAAAGTGAGATACAAAAGTATTGAAATCAGAAATGAATTAATACACAAGGAAAATATTTGATTGTTAAGTAGTCTTGAAATGGCCACAAGGATTATCTTGGATTTTAATAATTTACTAATCCTGAAGAGACAAATAAGCTGAAACGTAAATAAATCTTAGCTAAAACAGGATTTCAATTCATTAAATGATAAGCCATTATACTGAAATGATAAACATGAAAAATTTTTTTTAAACATCAATTCTTACAGTTTCATTGAAATTCAGATAAAGTCAACTTTCTCGAATTAAACTTTCGTGAAAATATAATAATTTCAGAAATAAAAGTAGGTTAAAATTAATTCGTGGGCTGCCGTCAAGTTTCACATAAATCACTAATTTATATGCAAATTCACAGAGGCGTAATTGCGATTGCCATTGTATCTTTTTTGAAATTTTTATATGTTTTCATGTTATTTATTTTTTCAATTGAAAAGGTTCTAACTTCTATACTTATGACACAACTACTTGACAGTACTGTACAGACACACGATTTAAAAGCGGCAATTGATTCTCCTAGTAACTTTATTCCTTATAAGAACCTTATAAGAGAACGAAATTTTTTATAAGAATTCAATTTCTTTTACAGTGCACCTTATAGAAACCTAATTACAGTTATACTTCTTATAAGGTACCGTAAAAAAACCTTATAAAAAACTGAAACCACCTCCCTCCACTCACCATACACCTTGACAATGTAAAGGCGGGCCATCGCTTTTATGTGCCAACAAATCTATTTTTTCCTATAAGAAACCGTTTGTTTCTTCTCGTATAAGACTCTTATTCAAAATCACCCATATGAGAGTTGTAATATCTTAAAATTCGTCGATTATCAAATGAACATTACACAAACTAAAGCTGTGATATCCACAACGTCACGTCGATCTACATTTTTAATATTAATTTCTTTCCTTGAAAAAGAACAACCTCTCAACAAAAAAATGACTAAAATATTAGTATTCTACCAGCAGCTGATTATTTAATGTTCAAAGGCAAGCGACGGCCCGCTTCGAATACTGCTTTATAACGGCCTTGCAAATTGGTTGTGATCATTTTTTCTTGACGAGAATGTATTTTTAATCATTTTTCACTGTCATGCGTGCTAGTTGCAAGCAATGTCGAGAAATTCATATAATAATACTTCCAGATACTTTGAAGTTGGAATTGATATCTTCCAACTAGACAGATATACAGAGATTAAACTCCAAACGACTGACCAAACAATTTTCGATTTTTCTTATTTGAAGGTCTTACCACTATTCGCGTTGCGCTTGTTTTTGTCGAAAATTTTGTGTACGTATTTGGCATTTTTTTACGGAAAATAAAGGATAATAATAGTAGCTTTTAGAATAACGAGTTCATTATTATACAATATGAGAATTATTTTAATGAAAAGCAACTACGTTTTACTCGAAAAGTTTTTAATAAAAAAAAATTCTTAAACGCTTTTCGCCTAATCACCTGTATCAACAATCTAATACTCCCAGCAATATATTTTTCGTCTGCCAGTAAAACAAGCAAAAACGATAACATTGTCTCTTTTGAATCAAAATCTTGCACTCGAGTATTTTTTTTATTCAATATGAATTTATTCTGGTTCGGATGTAATGATAACTTTATTCAAATGAAATACACTTTCTGTGTGTACAAGGTGTGACAATTAAGTAATGAGACTGATTGTATTGCCGCGCTTGTGGTAAACCTGCGATCTTGAAATTTTTTTCCCCTTTCCCCGGCATCCTTCCCCTCTCCATTGATGTATTCACCGTCACTCTAGCTTGTTTAGTTCGCCTGCTACGTCGCGTTGAGTAGATGCATTAGGAAATCAAAAGTTCAAAAATACAATTGTTTGAAATTGTAAGTAGATTTTTTACAAAGAATGATTACTTGGTTTTATTTGTGAATTTTTGAACATATTTTGTCATTATACATGAAAATCATTTTTTTGAAATCTTACAATGAGCAAACAAAATTTTTAGTGTAAAATGCTATTTAATTTCACGCATAATCCCCGAAACTGCAATTTTCTCAACGTTTGTATTGTTATTATTGATATTCATAAGCCAATATATCATTAAAGAGTGAAAACTGAGACTAGACGTTACGCATGCATTTTGAATTTGCCGCCTTATCCCCATCCTCGTACGTTAGTTCCCTTGCATTTTCTAACGTCGCAGAGGGCGCGGAAGCTAATAATAAAGTTTACATTGGCTCTTATAGGAGTTAAACGACCCTGGGGAAAGGGGAGGGGTCCTTTTTGGCCCGCCGGGTTTCCAAGGAGCCAAAAAATCTCGCCTTTCACCTCGCCAATTGTCATTTGTCGACAGCCTGCGTGTTAGCCTAAAATACTTCATTTTTTTATGTAGAAACGTTTTTCGAAACGCTCCTTTTTAGTGTTTGAGAGGCAAAAAATATATTCTTGCCCATGATTCCTAAAAAGAAGAGGTACATTAAAACTTAAGAAGACGGTCCCCTCAAGAGCCTAAAAAATGAGCGTTTTTTCCTGATTTTTTTTCTCACAGAAGGAAACATCGTAGATATAAGAACTTTGGGATATGTTTTAGTCATATTTTGAACTTTCTATACAAAAAAAAATTAGATTCGAAAAATTTGAAATTTGCTGAGCAATCCGGGGAATACCGTAGTGCCTCGAGGTGGACAGAGTCCAACTGCGGGAACGATTGCAGCCGTAATTTTTAACTAGAATTAAATATTTTGTTCGTTTTCTTTGTTAGACTCATTTGCTCTATCTGTACTACGGAAATTTCAAAATTCGAAAATTTAGACAAAAAATAATGATGAAAAAAAATGATTTTTTTTAAAGTTATTTGATTATAAAAAAGGTATGAAAAATCGAAATTTTGAAAAATCCATGGTGCAGATTGGACAATTTTTATACCGATAAAAAAAACTTTGGTTTAAGAAAACTGGTTGAAAACACCTTGACTAACATGTGCATTCAAACTCTAATATTGCGCGGGCGCCGCGCGCCGTGCGTGACTGACTAAACTTTCCTGTATATGCCGACACTTCAAATTCCGATATAAAATTTTACGTATACATTCTCGAATAGTTGATCGATCAATGAAGTAAAGAAAAAAAATTATTTTTCGAGACCTCTTGAGAGGACTGTCCCCTTAATTTAGTTTGATTGATGGTTAAGGACTTTCGCAGAAAGTTTGCAGGAAATATTATCTGGGATTGTACCAAGTGTCATCCGCCCGGGTATACAGAGCGATAAAGTCTGCAATTTCTAATCCAAGTGCTTCCGAAAAACATGGAAGAGCAACGCCACACAACAAAACAAGTAATGGGTCCAGGCCAGGGGGTGACACGGTATCCACATCGGTGGCAAAGAAATTACATGAGTTATAGACGGCACTACTAGTACAGGAGACGAAAAACTCCTCTTACCTCATCCCTTACCCGGCAGCACGTTTGTTTCCCGCCATTATTACCTATAAACTTTTTCTTTCTCTCTTCTTCTTTCATTTTACACCCGCATTTCTTGCCGCTCTGGCGGTTTTGGAGGGGGAATTGAAGATCTATGAGGTACAGTTTTGGCGGAGGTGGCAGAGAAGAACAGTGGCGGGGCGGATGGAGAGGAAAAAACTTCGTCATCTATACTACTAGCGCCACGTAGTGGATGTGTATTTTTGTCGCCACCAGCTTTTATAACGCGGCATAGTGAAAGTCATCCCCCTGGTACAGACTCAAAGTTAAGAGATTCATTTAAATGATTCCTAAGTACGACTCACATTACAGGAGATCGCCATCAAATAAACAATACTTAACTTCTGATCTGACATTGAAAAAAGTTTTCGATATGTACACAACTCGGTGTTTAAATGTGAGTATCGCTCCTGTGTCAAACCACATTTACTGTCAAATTTTTCACATGGACTTCAAAATTGATTTCTAACGTAGACACACAGATACGTGCAAAACTTGTGACAGTTTCGAAGCGACTCTGCAAAACCCTTGTCTTTCTTTTATCGTTCTTTTTTAAAAGAATGAGAAAATACAACGAAATCGCAGAACGCACATTGGACACTGAGCGAAAGAATACAGGCACAGTTCAAAGAAAACATCGCAAGTAGAAGGACTGGCACTGCAGTTCTTACTTTCGATTGGCGGAAGGCGCTCGCCACACCTTCCTTAACAGTTAACACCGCTTTTTATGAAAGTCAGCTATGGACATACAACCTTTGCTTTTATGACGAAGTGGAGAAGAAACGTACGAAATTTTTATAAAATATATATTTTTTATCATTAAAAAGTATATTACAGTATGTATATATGAAAGTATATTAAAGCATTTTACAAAAACATCGAATCAGACAACAAATTCATTGACAACGAACTAGCTAGCGGCGCTAGTGATGATGAAGACTGAACATGAGTATTGGCGTTGAATGAATGGCTGTGCCAATTTAGTCTACATATTCAAGTATTATCCATGTTCAAGTTCAAGTATAATATTCAATGCATACCATAGTATTGAATGTTCAAGTATAATAAATGAGGAAAATGCTACTCCACACCAAACCACCTTTTTTTATGTTACATCATTATTCCATCAACTTATGATCCTATGAAAAATTGAATGAACAGTGACGATATTTCAACATTAATAAATTCTCACTCACGTTTGCATTATTAATTCTACATGCAGTACTACTTCTGAGTAGTGCCGCGGTTGTCCTTTTCCAACCCATTGATGTGACGTCACGGCATATGGGAATAACAAAGAAAACCACGACACTATTCAGAAGGAGTAGTGTAATTGATGTTGGCACATAAATATTTTGATATACACTACTATGCAAAAGTTTGGCTCCACTTGGAAAAAATGCGTTTTTCGTTCAATTTCAAGCCCTTTTGCGCAGCGAAGAACTTTATTTCATCTTTTATGATAAATTTAATTTGATCGATATTTACTCAACACAAAAAATATCAATATTCTCTCTTTGTCTATCTCGCGCACTCTCGTGATTGGCTATCGCCAAGTGGCGAGAGGGACGGAGGAGGTGGGGGACTCCCACCTGCTCTCACCATGGCGAGAGCCTGTCACGCAGTTTCCGTCAGGACTCATGTTTATCCGTAAATTCAAGTCAAAGTGACGTTTTGATCAAAAGTCATGACTAAATCCAAAGAAATTTCAAAAGAAAAACGTGCTTAAATTCAAATTTTACACGAAACAGGTATGTACATAAATCCCTACGTGAAATAGCGGGAATTGTAATCCAAAGAAATTTCAAAAGAAAAACGTGCTCCAATTCACATTTTACACGAAACAGGTAAATCGCAACGTGAAATAGCGAGAATTGTGGGAGTTTCGAAAAAGGGCGTCCAACCACACTGGGCAGATATGCTGAAACCAAAACACATGACGACCGTAGACGCTCTGGAAGACCAAAAAAAACATCTGTACTCATTGACCGACACATTTTGGTGAGTTCCAAACGAGATTAGTTAAAAACTGCACCCATAACTGCATCTGAAGTGAATAAAATACTCTCAAAGCCAATATCAAATTCTACCGTTCAACGTCGCTTGATTTCGTTCGGCATGATGGGCCGTGTCGCGATGAAAAAACCACTTTTGAGACCCGTAAACGAGCAGAGAAGAATGTCATTCGCTCGAGCACATGCAAATGGGACGATTGATGAGTGGAAAAATGTATTTTGGACAGATGAATTGAAATTCGAATTGTTCGGTAGTAAATGGAGGCAATATGTTCGTAGAAAGGTCGGCGGAAGTCATATTGAGCAATGTGTTGCGCCTTCAGTCAAGCATGGTGGTGGCTCTATAATGGTCTGGGGTGGGTTTAGCTTCGATGGAGTCGGAGATCTGATAAAAATCGATGAAAAAATGGATCAAAAGTATAACCATCGCTTGCTTCAACGTCACATCATCCCATCTGGTCTTCGTTTGCTCGGCAACGGATTCATTTTCCAGCAGGATAATGACCCCAAACACACGTCCAAACTGTGAAAAAACTATGTTTTAGCGAAACAGGCCCAAGGAGTGCTGAAAATAATAGAATGGCCACCGCAATCACCCGATATAAACCCCATCGAGCTTCTATGGGACAAATTAGACCGACAAGTCCGAAAAATGCATATTACAAGTGAAAAAACCTTGCGGGAGTGTCTAAATTCCGCTTGGAATGGTCTACAACCGGGAACGCTACAAAAACTGGTTCGTAGAATGTCCAGAATCTGCGCAGCAATCATTAAATCCAGAGGTGTTTACTTCGACGAAAAAAAATTAAGTGAAGTCTTTTCCTTTTTTTTTTTTTTTTTTTTTTTTTTGCTAAATAACCAAGAACATTTATGTTTCTCGTTCTGATCAAAAATCTTTCATGTTACATTTATCAAAAGTAATGGAATAAAGTCATTTGCTATGCAAAAATGCTTGAAATTTAACAAAAAAACACATTTTTTCCAAGTGGATCAAACTTTTGCATAGTAGTGTACAACTTATTCGTGTTTTTTCATAGTTTTATACGTTGTTTTCTTTTTTTATGTATTGTCGTGTATTTTTTTTTAACCTCCCAAGTGTTATAATTTTCCCGAATAAACTGAAGGTGAGTGCAGATCAATGTAGCTTTTTCGTCATTCTTAATTTGTGCAGTATTTTTTTGAAGCTTTTGGCGGCTTGTTACTTTTCTTTTTTATTTCTTTTGTTTAAAATTTATGTATATTTTTTGTACTTTCTTTTTTTTGCGCGAGGGTCAGGGGTTATGTAGTTTTTTGTACAGTTTACTGTGTTTTCAAGTTACTCGCTTTTTTTTCGCAGTAAAGTGGTCCCTTATTCATTAAAACCGCGATGAACAATGTATGACAAATTAAATAAACACTTTTCGATATAAATCTGATCATACGAATATGTATCAGACACGTCAAATTTATTTATAAATTTGAAATTACCAGTGTATTGTTTATCATAGTATGTCATTGACTGTACATGTTATGGGTAATAGGTAAACATGCATATTATGCGATGTATATAATTATGAGATGCAGAATTTTTATTTCATGTTTGGTACATATATATTAAAAATGTATCCAATTATTTTTGATAATCTTGCAATAAAATGGATGACTATTTGCATCCTCTTGATCAGGGTTGGGCATTCTCCAGTTTTTTGTGGAATTAATGACGCTGGGAGTGAATAATCCTATCATTCAGAAGATGGAAAAAATTCTGAATGAAATGAAGTTTATTCCAGGAGTTTCCTAATCTCAGGGATAATTTATTCCGTCATTCCGTTTACCTGGAGTAGCCAAACTACTCAAAAAATAAGTTGTCGACAAACATCAAACATCCAGTATTCCATAGAAATATACCACCTGTGACTCGCACAGCGATTCCACTCAATGAAGAATACCTGCCTTTTAATTTTGTCTCAATCACATAAAAGTGAAATAAAATATTTTAGAAGAATTTCGTGGCTTCCGCTACGAGGCAGCGCGGCGGACGCGCTAAACATTCAATCATTGATGACATGAGTCAGGGTATTGTAATAATTCAAGATGACGGATTCAAGCTGATGCCCAGGCATGTATGTCAATAATCTCAGTTGAGTTATAGAATTAATAAAAAAAAAAAACGCCCTAAATAAAACTGAATTGCCAAAGTCAATTAAGAGTATATTTACAAATACCACTCGGGGACTGTGGATGTTCTGTGTCCCGTCTTCCACTTTTTTCAACATACTATGCTATGTACAATTGGTATCGCCTTTTTTCATAATCAACATTAAATATATCTTTCCTTTGAAGTTTGCGCCTAAAATATTACGTTATAACGGTCATTAGTTTACGAAGAATATTTAAAAAAATATATGCGGTGCGTTGGGATACTTTCAAACATAACTTTTCGATATAGGATCGGTAGTACAATGGGTACAGCGCCCGCCTCGCGAGTGCAAGGTTGCTGGTTTGAGACCTAAGTATAAGAATTTTTTTTTCCAAACGGTATGATAATAAAATTTATTGTAATATTGGTAACTTGTTTCTATTTCTATGATTTTTTTTACCAAAAAATACTTCATTTGTAAACAGAAGGTTTCGTTACAACCACATGAAAGCTAATTAATGTATTCATAATCTTTTTTTACATATATAATATAATTTTTCGATTAAGGCAGTCGTCAAAATCGAGAAAGATACAATTATTGAAATATAGTTTTGTAAAATTCTGTTCGAAAAGTAAAAAATATTTTAAAAAATTGCCGCAGTGGGGAAAAGATTAAGAAAATTTACGTATGTAACTATTTGTTTTCACAAATCATGAATAAAAATTAGATAGTTTACAATATACATTTGCTTATTTGCTTTTTACATTTGTTTGGAACCCTGATCAGAAATATGGCATCAGACGTAGAAAATTGATTTGTTAAAACTTTTTTCCTGCGATTACATGTAAATTTGAAGTTATTGCAAGATGCATTTAATTTTCCTGGTCTTCTATGTCGCTGATCATGAATTTTGTGCCATGTTTGCATGATTCATTGATTAAAAAATTTTCCATACACTGTGAGAATCCTTACATGAATATGGATATTTTTCTACAATTTAAAGAGGCATCTGAATTACGTATAAAAAATTTTCCAGATCTATTTATGTGAAAAGTTCAATGCAGAATATGGCTTAAAAACTTCGCATAATTGAAAATTTATTACCTTTTCTTAACAGTGTATGCATCTTGCAAGAACTTCAATTCTGAGCGAATATACAGTAATTTCATTAAAAATAATCTAACTTTGCGAACTGGATGCCAGATTCGCAATATGTGCAGGCCAAAAGAACTAAGAAAAACATTTGCATGCTACAAACAGTCTAATTTTTATCCAAAATTTAATTCGATAGACAGTTTGAATAAATCAACTCTGAGAATCTGGCATCCAGATCCATGTTCAGTCACACAGTTTGAAAGCCTGATTAAAATTACCAACGGTTAGCAATTTTCCATTTTTTCCCTAGTATTGTGGAAATTACGGTTCCAAGTATTACGGAATATTCATAGACGATATTTCTAAAACTACTATTAGTCCCGGAAATTTCACATGAAGCTTCTAGAGATTTCAGATAGCCCGCAAGTGACTTCACCTTCTCCTTGGGAAAATCACTACACACCATCTGAATAATTTTGGGACCTAACTTCAACTGGTGATTTTCCCCGAGCGGATGATTTTGCAGTTGACTATATAGTAGAAGTAACAGACTTATTAAAACAGTTTTACTGTATTTCTTTTGTAATTTCACTAGATTAACCAGTGTCTCAAATTGAAACCCCGGATGCAATAACTCGCTGAGCGCTCGAAAACGCGTTAAAGTACTGTCCGCGCGGTGATGTCAAGAATAAAAATCAAAATCCGAATTTGACAAAATGAAAAAAACTGCTCCATAGCTTTTGAAAAATGAGTGTTAGTCTTCGTTTGAACTTTTTTTGTATACGTCATAGTTTTTGTTTAAAAAAATAAAAACCGATGATTTTTGAATCGAAAAATCAATGTTTTTCAAAACTTACATCGCCGCTGAGCATTTATTTTTAAACGTATTTACATAACTTTTGTATACTTTTGTTCGGGAAGGTCTAGCGATGAAGACAGTATAAAAATATTCATAAAAAAATATTAACAACTGACTTATTTTTTAATCCGACTGAAAAACCATGTTTTCTGACGTTCGCATTAAAAATGTATCAAGGGAATTTTCGTTTTTAACAGGGTTTTCACACTTGTCATAATTTTAAGTTTAATTTTAGAAAATTTGAGCTCTCTAAAACTATTATTCATAGAAATGCCAGCAGGTTGAACACAACACGTAGCGCGATGTGCATAAATTTTTCGCTGGTACGACTAACTACGGAGCTCGCGCGCGTGAAATTCAATCATATCGCGCGGCACGTTGTGTTCAACCTGCTAGCTTTACTATACATAATAGTTTTAGAGAGCTCAAACTTTCCCAAAAGTTCAACAATACACTTAAAATTATGACAAGCGTGAAAACCCCGTTGAAAACGAAAATTCCCTCGATACATTTTTAATGCGAACGTCAGGAAACATGGTTTTTCAGTCGGATTAAACAATAAGTTAATAATGTCATTTGATCACAAGGTATTGCGCGAGATGACGACATCAGGCGTATTCAGCACGTTTCATATTGTTTATACATGACGGCATTGTGCTTGTTGGAACCTGTACGTACATATAAAATGTCTTACACATTGACTTAAACCGCCTTGGGAAGTTATACGAGGTGTGACAATTAAGTAATGAGACTGATTGTATTGCCGCGCTTGTGGTAAACCTGCGATCTTGAAATTTTTTTCCCCTTTCCCCGGCATCCTTCCCCTCTCCATTGATGTATTCACCGTCACTCTAGCTTGTTTAGTTCGCCTGCTACGTCGCGTTGAGTAGACGTGTGTTGGTGGTGCTCGTCACGAAAATGGAGAAACAAAATCTAGAGCAACGCGTCGCGATAAAATTTTGCGCCAGATTAGGTGAAACAGCTTCGGAAACGTACGCTAAAATTGTAAAAGTGCATGGTGATAGTGCTCTTAGTCGTGCCCAGGTGTTTCGATGGCATAAAAAGTTTAAGGACGGTCGTGAAAACGTGGAAGACGAGGCGCGGAGCGGGAGACCAGTCGAGGTGCGGACTGACGCGAATGCGCAGCGTGTGCGCGCCCTAATCCATGAAGATCGGCGTTTAATAGTTCGAATGTTGGCCTCGGAGCTGGGTATGAACCGTGAAACAGTCAGACAAATTTTAACCGACGATTTTGGGATGAAAAAGTTGTGCGCGAAGATGGTTCCAAAGAACCTTTCTGAGGAGCAAAAGCAGCATCGAATGAACGTTGCAGAAGACTGTTTGGAACAAGTGAAAAACGATCCCACGCTACTTGATCGAGTTATTACAGGCGATGAGAGCTGGTTTTTTCAATACGACCCGGAAACCAAACGCCAAAGCTCACAATGGTTGTCTCCGCACGCCCCCCTTCCGAAAAAAGCTCGCATGAGCAAATCAAAGGTGAAAACGATGATCATTGCCTTTTTTGATAGCCGTGGAATCGTCCACAAAGAATTTGTTCCACCGGGGAAAACCATCAATCAAGTCTACTATTGCCAAGTACTCGAAAGATTGCGAAAACGAGTCAACAGGGTGCGCCCAGACATCTCTCGTAACTGGATCCTTCATCACGACAACGCGCCGTGCCACACCGCCCTCAGCGTGTCCCAGTATTTGGCCTCTAAAGGGATCGCCGTGTTGCAACAGCCGCCTTATTCGCCCGATATGGCACCATGTGACTTTTTTTTGTTCCCTAGAACAAAATCGGTGGTCAAAGGAACCCATTTTGAGTCGATTACGGACATCTAAGCGGCCGTGACAAAGGTACTCGCGAACATCCCAGTCGAAGCGTTCCAGAAATGTTACGAAGCGTGGAAAACGCGCTGGAATCGTTGTATAGCTGCTCAAGGGGACTACTTTGAAGGGGATGGCAGAGTTGTAGAATAATTTTTAAATATACGGTTTTTTATGGAATCAGTCTCATTACTTAATTGTCAAACCTCGTACATGCATGTCAGTGGAATCTTAGAATATTTCCAGCGAAAATTTCCATATTAGAATTCACGTTTTGCTGATAATCGGAATTGTTAACGAAAATTATGCACCAGATTATAAATAAAATATTCTATAGCAAATTTCGACAAACTCATAATATACAATAAGTGCGTTTAAAGTGCAATTGATAGTCAAAAATATGACCAACCAGCTCATTGCGTCCGATTTTGAGACTTGTCAAAGTCTTACGTATATAAATTTTGAATTCTATCAAGGTAACGTCATAAAAGTCTTTTAAGGATTTAGAGAATTTCAAGGATTAACGTATGAAAATTTTTTAAGGAATTTTTACTGGATACGTTTCTGAAGGTGGCGTCTTATGAAATCTCATAAATTTATATATCTTTTGAGGAAATCCGGATCGCTATATGGCTCTGTGATTAGGCTCGCAGTCTTAAAGGTACATGTAGTTTACTAACGTATTAAGTAGATTTCGTTTGAAAAATCATAAGACAATACAATAGTAGGTGCAAGAAAACAATATAAAGCGTTTTCTTCAATTCATTAAAAAAAATTACTATTTTGCATCTCAAACAGCAAAAATGAGCAATTCAGTGAACGGATCGAATAACGGGTCGAGACGCGTAAAGCTTCTCGGCACTAGGAAGAATGGTTAGAAAAACTGCATGAAAATGCAAGGATAAGATTCGGATCGCTCCGCGGGTCGAATTTTTCATCTTGTTTAACTCGCTGTTGCTCTGGTTGTTATCATCCGATTTAGTTAATTTTTACTTCAAAATGCTCGTAATACTTCAGTGCTTCCGTGAAGTTCAGATGCGTTTCGAGATATTTGTTCATTTCAAAGTGATCGATAAAGAAAGTAGAGGTAATTTAGGACCAAAAAATCATACTTTTAATTGTTCTATGTGTAGAAAAATTATGACAGACTGATATTATGTCATAAAAAATTAGAAAATCCAGAAAAGTTTGTTGCTACTTGCAAAAGCGGGATAACTGCACAAATGCTGTGCCTAGTTTCGAATATTGATACAAAGTTGGTAATATTGGGCTCGTAAAATTAATGTAGTTGCGAGCTCGTGGTTTAGAAATTTGTATGGCAAAAAACAAATCGTTAATTTTTTCATGCAAATAGGTACTATTGTAACTATGCCAGATATGAAGAAAAAATTTTTTAAATATATACTGTCTGACTTAACTAGACACTGTTTTTGGCCAAAGAAATATCTAGGTGAAAAAATGATTTTTATGGTAAAATAAATCAAGTTCGATGAGCCGCTTCTTAGTCACGTTTTGTTTATTCATTTTTTGATATATTAAAAATATATATTGTCCTCGTTAAGGAGGTAGACAGGTTTCAGTGACCTTTTTTTAGCAACATTTTGTTTTTAAGTTATTTTAATTGACATTCACAAGTTTTTGGTCTGTTGTTAAGCATGTTCTTAACTAACGAAAAAAAATTGTTTTTTTAATTTTCATTAATATCTGGCATATTAATGAGCGATCTAATGACGCCATGTTAAAAAACTGTCACCATGATTTCTAAACTTGCTGTCATCTGGAACAGAAAAACTAAACTGATTCTTAAATAGCACATAGATAGCTATAGCATGAACCTCAATTATAAAAAAAAGATAATATATAAACAAACTGTGGAAGTTTTTGCCGCGTTTTGTTTTTTTCTACTTTTTTAAAGAATAACTGTGCCAAATCGTTTATAAATATTGATCGATTATCAAGACCGAGGTTCATGCCATTGCCATTTATGTGCTCTTTAAGAAACAGTTTGGTTTTTCTGTTCCAGATGATGATATTTGAATAAATTATTATAAAAATTTTGTCCTTGTAAAATGAACAATGACAACAATTTTTTAACGTCTGTTAATTTTTCGGCCGAAATTTCGACTCTTTTTGCCAAAAAAGTGTCCGAATTCGCAAAAAAATTAACGATTTGTTTTTCACCATAAAAATTTCGAAACCGCGAGCTCGCAACTAGATTTATTTTACGAGTCTAATATTACCTACTTTGTGTCAATGCTCGAAACTAGGCATAGCGTTTGTTCAGTTATCCCGTTTTTGCAAGTAGCAACAAACTTTCCCGATTTTATAATTTTTTATATGATATCAGTCTGTAATAATTTTTCAACAAATAGAACAATTGAAAGTATGATTTTTTGGTACCAAATTACCTCTATCTTCTTTATTCGATTACTTTTAAATGAAAAAACATCTCGAAACACAACTAAACTTTACGGAAGCACTGAAGTATTACGACCATTTTTAAGTAAAAATTAACTGAATCGGATGATAACAACCAGAGCAACAACGAGTTGAACAAGATGAAAAATTCGACCCGCGGAGCGATCCGAATCTAATTCTTGTACTTTCATGCAGTTTCTCTCAAGGCCAATTCAGACTAGCGGTTCTCGGCGCCGATTCACCGGTCCGGTTGGGCGCTCGGTCCAATTAGAATCGAACCTATATGCTCGAACCGGACCGATGAATCGGCGCCGAGAACCGGTAGTCTGAATTGGCCTTAACCATTCTTCCTAGTGCCGGGAAGGTTCACGCGTCTCGACCAGTTATTCGATCCGTTCCCTGAATTCAAAACACGTTTTAATATGAACAAATGATGTATTTCAGGCCAACACGCAGGCTGCCGACTGTCATTTTCTCCTGCCTCCGTGTTAACCTTCAATACTTCACTCGCCATGTCAAAACAGTTTTGATACGCTCATTTTTACTGTTTTCGAGGCAAAAAGTATCGTTCGTACTTCGGAGAAATAACAGCTGATTAGAACTCGTGTGATTGCCGCCTTCGCTCAGGTCAGGCGGCATACCTCACACTCGTTTTCAATCGGCTGTTTTTGCCCCTAGCTATACAATTTACTATTAAACTATGAATATTTCCCAAAAGATTATAGTACACAAAGTTAACATATTAAATTGAAAAAGTAATTCAAAGCAATAATTACACCATGTTGCTAATAACACTAAAAAAACCCTTGGATACTTTCAATGGTTTATTCATGTAACACATCCGATTTTATGCGTCATCATAGTGGAAAATATTAAAAATACATTCTCGTCAAGAAAAAATGATCTCAATCAATTTGCAAGGCCGTTATAAAGCAGTATTCGAAGCGGGCCGTCGCTTGCCTTTGAACATTAAATAATCAGCTGCTGGTAGAATACTAATATTTTAGTCATTTTTTTGTTGAGAGGTTGTTCTTTTTCAAGGAAAGAAATTAATATTAAAAATGTAGATCGACGTGACGTTGTGGATATCACAGCTTTAGTTTGTGTAATGTTCATTTGATAATCGACGAATTTTAAGATATTACAACTCTCATATGGGTGATTTTGAATAAGAGTTTTATACGAGAAGAAACAAACGGTTTCTTATAGGAAAAAATAGATTTGTTGGCACATAAAAGCGACGGCCCGCTTTTATATTGCAAGGTGTGTGGTGAGTGGAGGGAGGTGGCGGGGGATATCACTACTTTTGCTGTGTCAATGAAGGTTATATATTTATCAAAATCGTATTATTGTATCATACTATTATATGTTATAATTATTATAAATTTTTTATTTATATTCTGAGAAAATCATTTATTCTTCATGCAATCCGTTCGTTGTTTGTTAAATACATTCATACGCAATTATTGAATGAAGTCTTTTTTCTTTATTTATTTCTTACACATAAATTTACAGCGTTTCGAATATTATCTATAAATATTGCTTCGGTCGAGTCCTGGTTTTTCAATGCATTATACACGTAGATTATTCGGAAAATATTTTAACTACAATAGCAAAATAATACATTTTCGTATTTTTTGATATTTTTATTCTCATTAGTTGATATCATGTATGTACCTTTCGTTAGTTTATTTTTTAGTGTTTCTAAATTAAAATTACTTTGAAGTAAATTCAATGGCACAGCAAAAACTAAATAATGAAAATAATTTTTGGCAGTCAAATGAATGTTTTACATTCTTTATTCATTTTTTATTAACACTGCATTGAAAAATTATATGAGAGTCAATTGTAACTAATGAAAAAGAATATTTTTCCTTTTTGAAATCAGATTTTATTGTACAATATATTAAAAAAAAATTGTCATTTCGAAAATTATATAGCATATGGAAAATTTTCCGGATCTATTTATGGAAAAAGTTGATTACCTGTCATTTTCACGAATCTAATTTCACGAATGATCATTTTCACGAAAACCCTTTTTCACGAATGACATTTTCACGCCGAACATTATCACGAAAGCTATGTTCACGATAAGTTTAAAATGAAAATTCTTTTAATAAAATACATTTCATCGAAAATTTACAATGCAATATTGCATGCAAGCATTCGCAAGTACTCCAAGACGTTATTTTCCTCTCTGTAAGGTTCATAATTTGCTACAATAGTTTTTATCTTTTTCTGAAACTTCAACCATGTATTCTTTGGGGCTGCCTTCACATTTCTTCCCAAGTGAAACTCCTGGATCTGAATTTCTGAATCAGCTTGCTCTTTTTGGAATTCCGTTATCAATTGGAACAAATTGGGGTGACATTTCCCGACGACAAGACGAAAGCGGTTATGCCACCCTTCGCTTATGTTGTTTGTGCGATGATTTCCTGTACATGCTGCTGTATGCTGGTTTCGCATGCGTGGAGGGTATCGAGGTCGCTAGCTCTTCTTCTTCCACGTGCCGGCACCGTGATAACATAGTTTTTTCCGAAGTAATCCGCGATTTCATCAAGTTCATCTGGAATCTCTTGTACCAACGATGCAAAAGTATTCACCACATCGTTTTCGGGGACGTACGCAAGGGCTAATATCATCTTTACATGGTTTCTGATGCGACGATCATCCAAATTATTGTAGGCTCCTTGCAAACCTACAGCTTGTACTTGCCTATACATCGATTGACCCAGATGGAAAAAACAGCAAGAGATGGGTATCCCAGAGAATACTTCAGCTCAAGCATTGGTAATGGACAACTCAAAATCGCTCATGAATCTTTCCGGTTGGCAGTCTTCAATTCTGTATTCCCGGGCCTTTGCGACAACCGTTCGTAGAACCCTTAAATACTGAGCAGTTTCTTTAGAAGAAAGCAACGCGTACACGAATGGTAAAGCTATTTTATGTTCGCGTCGATCTAAGTTCTCTGGGTTCAAGTTTCGCTTAACTATGCCCAAAATCGTGAACACTTGCGCGAAAATAGTTGGCGATACCTGCGAATCATGCGTGCTTTTATTTTAAGTTTTTTTTGAAATTACAAAAAAAGTAAAAGGGAAACATACTTTGAAGGTTCCATCCAAAAACCAAACTCAACTTCGAGCCAAGAATTTCAAGTTTCTTCTCGTCGAGAACGTGAGCACTCGATCGTTGTCATCGCCTGAATAATCGTCAAGTAAAAAGATATCTTCAGTTAATGTTTTTTTATACTGGTCTGGAATGTCATTTAACTCTGCCAACGATTTAGGATTTACTGGTAATTGTTTTCTACGTAATCTTCTCATAGACGTTTTAAGGAGCTCTCGTTCTGGTAATTGTGCTACGACTTCAGCTGCTACTTGAGGCAATTCAAGACGTAAAATTTGAGCTGGCGGCATATAAGGATCTTCTGATGCTCTTCTTTTTAATCTGCTGGTTTTCGAAAACAGACGAGATTGTAAAAATATTTTATACAAATTTTATATAAAAAAAATTGTATGTAAAAAAAATAACTTTATATAAATTTTATATAAAATATTTTCTATTTTATTTTATACAAACAATAATTTTATAAAAAAAAAATAAATTTTATATAAAATAAAATATATAGACAATTAAATTAAAAAAAAAACTAGCCTGTTTTTAACATTTTTCGCTTCACATTCCTCTTGATCAGGTGGATGTTGATGTTCAGGCAAATGTTGCGGGCCTTTGAAAACTATAACAACTTCTCCTGGCCCGGCATCGGAAGTAATCGCCCGAGCTTTGCATTCCCCTCTTCGAAGTCCATTACAATCCCAATAACGTCTGCCTTTTGTAGGTTTTTTTGATTGATGGTAAATGTATCCGTCAAGAATTAATTTTGAACCCAAAATTTTCGTTCCTAGATTTTCTGACATCACGATAAATTTGTATTTGAACGGTTTGACAAAATGTTTGACAGTTAAAATTTTGAAGTGATCGTCTTTTTTTTCTCGCGCATTCTACAAAAGACACATTTAAGGACGTATCTGAAATTGTCTCGAAAATTATTCAAGGAAAATAATTTCGTGAAAATCAATGTCGTGAAAATGTATTTTCGTGAAGAAGGTCATTTGTGAAAATAGTTTCGTGAAAATCGATGTCGTGAAAATGTTTTTCGTGAAAAAGGTTTTTCGTGAAAAAGGCCATTCATGAAAATGTCCGTTCGTGAAAGATGATTCGTGAAAGTGTCCGGATACCGAAAAAGTTACATACAGATGTGTTAAAAACTTCCAATACTTATATGGAAAATTGACCAAATTTTTTCTAACAATGTATGCTGTATTTCATACACTGTTAGTTGCAAGATCAACAAACTATTATGTAATTACTATAATAGAAATATTTAAATATTTTTACAATATTCATTAGGAAGGTGTACTATTAGTTACTCGCGAAGTAAACTGCGAACTCAGTCTCCACAAGTATCGATTGTCGTTCTCTTTCTAGCATAAAAAAAACATAAGCTCGTCTTTGTTTAGTAGTGGTATTACACTACGACTTGGGAGGGCTGTGTAAACTATTGAATATGTGTTTTATGAATAGTTAAAACGAATTTGGCCTAACGATTTGAAACAGCAAGAACTACGTACAGTAGAATTTCTGGATAGGGCGTCGGTTTTCTTTTTCTATTCCCTTCAACGCCTTATGAGTGTGAGTAAAGATAGAATAACACCCTATCCAGAGGTTGTACTGTATATGCATATCAAACTCCATGGAACTTCAGTTTCTTAACTATTTGCTAGCAATATTAGTTGAAGTTTAAACGGTTTAATTTTGGAAAAGGTGCAAAATTTATAATCAGTAGGTGTGAAAGTGAAAAAAGCATGTGCATCTTGCGGACGATTCCATTTCTAGACATAGTATGTTAAAACCCATATAATATAATTATTTCAAAATATTACCACCGAATTTATTATCAGTGACTCGGAAAATCATGAGCAGTATATGCGCCTCGCAAACTTTATATTGCAAATATTTGTTAAAAAAGTTAAAATAGATTTATATCCGCAATTGATGCCAGATCTGTAATCAGCGTATCAAACAGCTATGGCAAGCTAATATGAATTTTTGAAATAATACCATTATTATAAGTAATTTGTTTGAGCAAATATATTAATAAATAAATTATGCAAACATGGTACAAGATTTATGATCAGCGATACAAAAGACCATGAAAAGCAAACGCATCTTTCAATCACTTCAAATTTACAAGTAACTGCTGTAAAAAAGTTTAAACAAATCAATTTTCTACGTCTGATGAAATATTTCTGATCAGGGTTCCAAACAAATGTAAAAAGCAAATGCATATTGTAAACAACCCAATTTTTATTCACGTTTTGTGAAAACTAATAGTTACATACATAAATTTTCTAAATCTTTTTCTCACTGTGGCAATCTTTTAAAATACTTTTCACTTCTCGAACAGAATTTAACAGTACTATTGTTGTGTAAATGAATTCAAATTCGTCCACTTTAATTCTAGATTATATAATTGAACTATATTCAAATAATTTTATCTTTCTCGATTTTGACGACTGCCTTAATCAAAAAATTATATTACATATGTCAAAGAAGACTATGAATACATTATTTAATTTTCATGTGGTTCTAACGAAACCTTCTGTATACAAGTTAAGTATTTTTCGGTGAAGAAAATCATAAGAAATAGGAAAAAGTTTCGAATACTATAATAAAGTTTTGCAAATTGTTGTATTTGAAAAATAAAAAAAAAAAAAAAAATACTTACGCTGAGGTTCGAACCAGCGACCTTGTGATCACGTGGCCGGTGCCTTTATCCACTACACTATCGGTCCTATAGATGCTCCTGAGTTTCTAAAGAATGTAATCGCACCGCATTTATTTTCTACTTATGATTTTGATTTTTTTCTCAAATTATTCAAATAATCGTAAAATCGCCTATTTTGCTGCCGACATTCCGGTACCAATCTTATTAAGGGAAAGAAAACAATTGGTAAATACTGCCAACCTCCCAGCCAACACAAAACTATACATATCATAGCATACAACCCATACAACTATACAACACGCGACATCGGGCTTAATCGGGAGTGCTCGGCAAAGTTCGAGGCTCTGAGGGAACCTAACCTTCCCCGAGCCATGTAGTCTTGACAAAGTATAAGTATACTGATCTTACAGCGATCGTAGTGAAAACGGGCAAATCGCCGATTTGAAAGGCTGTAGTAAGAAGGAGAAAAAGAAGATGCTTGTGGTAGATATTAGTCCGGGCAACTTCGCTCGCGTCAGGTCAGGGCCGTACGTTGCATGATGAATTGTTTTTTTCAAATTGTTTATTAACAATTAAACAGCGACGGCAAAGTCCTTCCGGACTTTGTGATATTTTATAAGCATGTATTTGATAAAATCGTATAAGAAAAAGAACTTTACAAAAATTTTTAGCTCAATTCTCTATAAGGAATTGTAGTTACTTATAAGATTTTCATAATGTGACCTTATGAGAAATTTATATCTTATGGTAAAGTTTATTTTTTTCTAAGGTTTTTATAAGGATGAAAATTATCAGGGTCGTATATCATTCAATAATAGAAAAAGTTCGACTGTAACTTTCAGCAAGTACATACAACTTTCGTGGTGTTCGCATTATTTTGATAATTTTTTATTGGATATCGTTTTCCACGAAAACTGCATAAAGTAGAACTTTATCTTGACCGATCTCAACTTCAATTTATCTGTCCGTTGCATATTATAAAGCAATATCGATCAATAATCGCAGCTAAGTGATAAAACTCGTTTTATATAATAAAATTTAATGCTATCACTAAAATTATCACCAACATAAAAGAGGTTGTTTCTTGCACAGCGGCCCACGAATTAATTTGAACCTACTTTTATTTCTGAAATTATTATATTTTCCCGAAAGTTTAATTCGAGAAAGTTGACTTTATCTGAATTTCAATGAAACTGTAAGAATTGATGTTTAAAAAAAATTTTTCATGTTTATCATTTCAGTATAATGGCTTATCATTTAATGAATTGAAATCCTGTTTTAGCTACGATTTATTTACGTTTCAGCTTATTTGTCTCTTCAGAATTAGTAAATTATTAAAATCCAAGATAATCCTTGTGGCCATTTCAAGACTACTTAACAATCAAATATTTTCCTTGTATATTAATTCATTTCTGATTTCAATACTTTTGTATCTCACTTTTTTCATCAAGTTTTCTCTCAATCGGAATTTCACTCCATTTTTATTAATTCTGGTGTTTATACATTGGTGATGTTCGGTGGGAGGGGGGAGGGGTATATTTCACTTATTTTTTCATGTAAAGAAAATTTCCGAATGGTTCGAAAAAGTTCTGGGGCCAAAATGAAAGTGGTGTTTGCGGACTATAGAAGGACTACTCTTCCTCTCCCTATTGTTCTTCACGAAACGATAAGAAAACTTTGTTAAAACTATGAGCTTGATTTTATCACTAATCTGAGCCTTAGCCGGAGATACTTAGTATTGGCGCATTTTAAATTTCAAATCAGTGGTAACTAATTTAATAGTATGCATACGGTAATACAAAGATAAGATGGATATGCTTTCCATTGTTTTCAGGTGCACAGTAAAAAATCTTTAGGTAAAATTATTACATCCAGTTTAAATGGATCTGAATAATTGAGCTCCCGAATGCAATAACTCGCCGAGCGCTCGAAAACGCGTAAAAGTATTGTCCGCGCAGTGTTGTCACGAGTCAAAATCAAAATCCGAATTTGGCAAAATGAAAAAAACTGCTCGATAGCTTTTGAAAAATGAGTGTTAGTGTTTGTTTGCATTTTTTTTGTATACGTTATAGTTTTCGTTAAAAAAAATAAGAACCGATGATTTTTGAATCGAAAAATCAATGTTTTTCAAAACTTACATCGCTGCTGAGCATTCATTTTTCAACGTATTTACATAACTTTTGTATACTTTTGTTCGGGAAGGTCTAGCGATGAAGACAGTATAAAAATATTCATAAAAAGTTATTAACAACTGACTTATTGTTTAATCCGACTGAAAAACCATGTTTCCTGACGTTCGCATTAAAAATGTATCGAGGGAATTTTCGTTTTCAACGGGGTTTTCACGCTTGTCATAATTTTAAGTGTATTGTTGAACTTTTGGGAAAGTTTGAGCTCTCTAAAACTATTATGTATAGTAAAGCTAGCAGGTTGAACACAACGTGCCGCGCGATATGATTGAATTTCACGCGCGCGAGCTCCGTAGTTAGTCGTACCAGCGAAAAATTTATGCACATCGCGCTACGTGTTGTGTTCAACCTGCTGGCATTTCTATGAATAATAGTTTTAGAGAGCTCAAATTTTCTAAAATTAAACTTAAAATTATGACAAGTGTGAAAACCCTGTTAAAAACGAAAATTCCCTTGATACATTTTTAATGCGAACGTCAGAAAACATGGTTTTTCAGTCGGATTAAAAAATAAGTCAGTTGTTAATATTTTTTTATGAATATTTTTATACTGTCTTCATCGCTAGACCTTCCCGAACAAAAGTATACAAAAGTTATGTAAATACGTTTAAAAATAAATGCTCAGCGGCGATGTAAGTTTTGAAAAACATTGATTTTTCGATTCAAAAATCATCGGTTTTTATTTTTTTAAACAAAAACTATGACGTATACAAAAAAAGTTCAAACGAAGACTAACACTCATTTTTCAAAAGCTATGGAGCAGTTTTTTTCATTTTGTCAAATTCGGATTTTGATTTTTATTCTTGACATCACCGCGCGGACAGTACTTTAACGCGTTTTCGAGCGCTCAGCGAGTTATTGCATCCGGGGTTTCAATTTGAGACACTGGTTAATCTAGTGAAATTACAAAAGAAATACAGTAAAACTGTTTTAATAAGTCTGTTACTTCTACTATATAGTCAACTGCAAAATCATCCGCTCGGGGAAAATCACCAGTTGAAGTTAGGTCCCAAAATTATTCAGATGGTGTGTAGTGATTTTCCCAAGGAGAAGGTGAAGTCACTTGCGGGCTATCTGAAATCTCTAGAAGCTTCATGTGAAATTTCCGGGACTAATAGTAGTTTTAGAAATATCGTCTATGAATATTCCGTAATACTTGGAACCGTAATTTCCACAATACTAGGGAAAAAATGGAAAATTGCTAACCGTTGGTAATTTTAATCAGGCTTTCAAACTGTGTGACTGAACATGGATCTGGATGCCAGATTCTCAGAGTTGATTTATTCAAACTGTCTATCGAATTAAATTTTGGATAAAAATTAGACTGTTTGTAGCATGCAAATGTTTTTCTTAGTTCTTTTGGCCTGCACATATTGCGAATCTGGCATCCAGTTCGCAAAGTTAGATTATTTTTAATGAAATTACTGTATATTCGCTCAGAATTGAAGTTCTTGCAAGATGCATACACTGTTAAGAAAAGGTAATAAATTTTCAATTATGCGAAGTTTTTAAGCCATATTCTGCATTGAACTTTTCACATAAATAGATCTGGAAAATTTTTTATACGTAATTCAGATGCCTCTTTAAATTGTAGAAAAATATCCATATTCATGTAAGGATTCTCACAGTGTATGGAAAATTTTTTAATCAATGAATCATGCAAACATGGCACAAAATTCATGATCAGCGACATAGAAGACCAGGAAAATTAAATGCATCTTGCAATAACTTCAAATTTACATGTAATCGCAGGAAAAAAGTTTTAACAAATCAATTTTCTACGTCTGATGCCATATTTCTGATCAGGGTTCCAAACAAATGTAAAAAGCAAATAAGCAAATGTATATTGTAAACTATCTAATTTTTATTCATGATTTGTGAAAACAAATAGTTACATACGTAAATTTTCTTAATCTTTTCCCCACTGCGGCAATTTTTTAAAATATTTTTTACTTTTCGAACAGAATTTTACAAAACTATATTTCAATAATTGTATCTTTCTCGATTTTGACGACTGCCTTAATCGAAAAATTATATTATATATGTAAAAAAAGATTATGAATACATTAATTAGCTTTCATGTGGTTGTAACGAAACCTTCTGTTTACAAATGAAGTATTTTTTGGTAAAAAAAATCATAGAAATAGAAACAAGTTACCAATATTACAATAAATTTTATTATCATACCGTTTGGAAAAAAAAATTCTTATACTTAGGTCTCAAACCAGCAACCTTGCACTCGCGAGGCGGGCGCTGTACCCATTGTACTACCGATCCTATATCGAAAAGTTATGTTTGAAAGTATCCCAACGCACCGCATATATTTTTTTAAATATTCTTCGTAAACTAATGACCGTTATAACGTAATATTTTAGGCGCAAACTTCAAAGGAAAGATATATTTAATGTTGATTATGAAAAAAGGCGATACCAATTGTACATAGCATAGTATGTTGAAAAAAGTGGAAGACGGGACACAGAACATCCACAGTCCCCGAGTGGTATTTGTAAATATACTCTTAATTGACTTTGGCAATTCAGTTTTATTTAGGGCGTTTTTTTTTTTTATTAATTCTATAACTCAACTGAGATTATTGACATACATGCCTGGGCATCAGCTTGAATCCGTCATCTTGAATTATTACAATACCCTGACTCATGTCATCAATGATTGAATGTTTAGCGCGTCCGCCGCGCTGCCTCGTAGCGGAAGCCACGAAATTCTTCTAAAATATTTTATTTCACTTTTATGTGATTGAGACAAAATTAAAAGGCAGGTATTCTTCATTGAGTGGAATCGCTGTGCGAGTCACAGGTGGTATATTTCTATGGAATACTGGATGTTTGATGTTTGTCGACAACTTATTTTTTGAGTAGTTTGGCTACTCCAGGTAAACGGAATGACGGAATAAATTATCCCTGAGATTAGGAAACTCCTGGAATAAACTTCATTTCATTCAGAATTTTTTCCATCTTCTGAATGATAGGATTATTCACTCCCAGCGTCATTAATTCCACAAAAAACTGGAGAATGCCCAACCCTGATCAAGAGGATGCAAATAGTCATCCATTTTATTGCAAGATTATCAAAAATAATTGGATACATTTTTAATATATATGTACCAAACATGAAATAAAAATTCTGCATCTCATAATTATATACATCGCATAATATGCATGTTTACCTATTACCCATAACATGTACAGTCAATGACATACTATGATAAACAATACACTGGTAATTTCAAATTTATAAATAAATTTGACGTGTCTGATACATATTCGTATGATCAGATTTATATCGAAAAGTGTTTATTTAATTTGTCATACATTGTTCATCGCGGTTTTAATGAATAAGGGACCACTTTACTGCGAAAAAAAAGCGAGTAACTTGAAAACACAGTAAACTGTACAAAAAACTACATAACCCCTGACCCTCGCGCAAAAAAAAGAAAGTACAAAAAATATACATAAATTTTAAACAAAAGAAATAAAAAAGAAAAGTAACAAGCCGCCAAAAGCTTCAAAAAAATACTGCACAAATTAAGAATGACGAAAAAGCTACATTGATCTGCACTCACCTTCAGTTTATTCGGGAAAATTATAACACTTGGGAGGTTAAAAAAAAATACACGACAATACATAAAAAAAGAAAACAACGTATAAAACTATGAAAAAACACGAATAAGTTGTACACTACTATGCAAAAGTTTGATCCACTTGGAAAAAATGTGTTTTTTTGTTAAATTTCAAGCATTTTTGCATAGCAAATGACTTTATTCCATTACTTTTGATAAATGTAACATGAAAGATTTTTGATCAGAACGAGAAACATAAATGTTCTTGGTTATTTAGCAAAAAAAAAAAAAAAAAAAAAAAAAAGGAAAAGACTTCACTTAATTTTTTTTCGTCGAAGTAAACACCTCTGGATTTAATGATTGCTGCGCAGATTCTGGACATTCTACGAACCAGTTTTTGTAGCGTTCCCGGTTGTAGACCATTCCAAGCGGAATTTAGACACTCCCGCAAGGTTTTTTCACTTGTAATATGCATTTTTCGGACTTGTCGGTCTAATTTGTCCCATAGAAGCTCGATGGGGTTTATATCGGGTGATTGCGGTGGCCATTCTATTATTTTCAGCACTCCTTGGGCCTGTTTCGCTAAAACATAGTTTTTTCACAGTTTGGACGTGTGTTTGGGGTCATTATCCTGCTGGAAAATGAATCCGTTGCCGAGCAAACGAAGACCAGATGGGATGATGTGACGTTGAAGCAAGCGATGGTTATACTTTTGATCCATTTTTTCATCGATTTTTATCAGATCTCCGACTCCATCGAAGCTAAACCCACCCCAGACCATTATAGAGCCACCACCATGCTTGACTGAAGGCGCAACACATTGCTCAATATGACTTCCGCCGACCTTTCTACGAACATATTGCCTCCATTTACTACCGAACAATTCGAATTTCAATTCATCTGTCCAAAATACATTTTTCCACTCATCAATCGTCCCATTTGCATGTGCTCGAGCGAATGACATTCTTCTCTGCTCGTTTACGGGTCTCAAAAGTGGTTTTTTCATCGCGACACGGCCCATCATGCCGAACGAAATCAAGCGACGTTGAACGGTAGAATTTGATATTGGCTTTGAGAGTATTTTATTCACTTCAGATGCAGTTATGGGTGCAGTTTTTAACTAATCTCGTTTGGAACTCACCAAAATGTGTCGGTCAATGAGTACAGATGTTTTTTTTGGTCTTCCAGAGCGTCTACGGTCGTCATGTGTTTTGGTTTCAGCATATCTGCCCAGTGTGGTTGGACGCCCTTTTTCGAAACTCCCACAATTCTCGCTATTTCACGTTGCGATTTACCTGTTTCGTGTAAAATGTGAATTGGAGCACGTTTTTCTTTTGAAATTTCTTTGGATTACAATTCCCGCTATTTCACGTAGGGATTTATGTACATACCTGTTTCGTGTAAAATTTGAATTTAAGCACGTTTTTCTTTTGAAATTTCTTTGGATTTAGTCATGACTTTTGATCAAAACGTCACTTTGACTTGAATTTACGGATAAACATGAGTCCTGACGGAAACTGCGTGACAGGCTCTCGCCATGGTGAGAGCAGGTGGGAGTCCCCCACCTCCTCCGTCCCTCTCGCCACTTGGCGATAGCCAATCACGAGAGTGCGCGAGATAGACAAAGAGAGAATATTGATATTTTTTGTGTTGAGTAAATATCGATCAAATTAAATTTATCATAAAAGATGAAATAAAGTTCTTCGCTGCGCAAAAGGGCTTGAAATTGAACGAAAAACGCATTTTTTCCAAGTGGAGCCAAACTTTTGCATAGTAGTGTATATCAAAATATTTATGTGCCAACATCAATTACACTACTCCTTCTGAATAGTGTCGTGGTTTTCTTTGTTATTCCCATATGCCGTGACGTCACATCAATGGGTTGGAAAAGGACAACCGCGGCACTACTCAGAAGTAGTACTGCATGTAGAATTAATAATGCAAACGTGAGTGAGAATTTATTAATGTTGAAATATCGTCACTGTTCATTCAATTTTTCATAGGATCATAAGTTGATGGAATAATGATGTAACATAAAAAAAGGTGGTTTGGTGTGGAGTAGCATTTTCCTCATTTATTATACTTGAACATTCAATACTATGGTATGCATTGAATATTATACTTGAACTTGAACATGGATAATACTTGAATATGTAGACTAAATTGGCACAGCCATTCATTCAACGCCAATACTCATGTTCAGTCTTCATCATCACTAGCGCCGCTAGCTAGTTCGTTGTCAATGAATTTGTTGTCTGATTCGATGTTTTTGTAAAATGCTTTAATATACTTTCATATATACATACTGTAATATACTTTTTAATGATAAAAAATATATATTTTATAAAAATTTCGTACGTTTCTTCTCCACTTCGTCATAAAAGCAAAGGTTGTATGTCCATAGCTGACTTTCATAAAAAGCGGTGTTAACTGTTAAGGAAGGTGTGGCGAGCGCCTTCCGCCAATCGAAAGTAAGAACTGCAGTGCCAGTCCTTCTACTTGCGATGTTTTCTTTGAACTGTGCCTGTATTCTTTCGCTCAGTGTCCAATGTGCGTTCTGCGATTTCGTTGTATTTTCTCATTCTTTTAAAAAAGAACGATAAAAGAAAGACAAGGGTTTTGCAGAGTCGCTTCGAAACTGTCACAAGTTTTGCACGTATCTGTGTGTCTACGTTAGAAATCAATTTTGAAGTCCATGTGAAAAATTTGACAGTAAATGTGGTTTGACACAGGAGCGATACTCACATTTAAACACCGAGTTGTGTACATATCGAAAACTTTTTTCAATGTCAGATCAGAAGTTAAGTATTGTTTATTTGATGGCGATCTCCTGTAATGTGAGTCGTACTTAGGAATCATTTAAATGAATCTCTTAACTTTGAGTCTGTACCAGGGGGATGACTTTCACTATGCCGCGTTATAAAAGCTGGTGGCGACAAAAATACACATCCACTACGTGGCGCTAGTAGTATAGATGACGAAGTTTTTTCCTCTCCATCCGCCCCGCCACTGTTCTTCTCTGCCACCTCCGCCAAAACTGTACCTCATAGATCTTCAATTCCCCCTCCAAAACCGCCAGAGCGGCAAGAAATGCGGGTGTAAAATGAAAGAAGAAGAGAGAAAGAAAAAGTTTATAGGTAATAATGGCGGGAAACAAACGTGCTGCCGGGTAAGGGATGAGGTAAGAGGAGTTTTTCGTCTCCTGTACTAGTAGTGCCGTCTATAACTCATGTAATTTCTTTGCCACCGATGTGGATACCGTGTCACCCCCTGGCCTGGACCCATTACTTGTTTTGTTGTGTGGCGTTGCTCTTCCATGTTTTTCGGAAGCACTTGGATTAGAAATTGCAGACTTTATCGCTCTGTATACCCGGGCGGATGACACTTGGTACAATCCCAGATAATATTTCCTGCAAACTTTCTGCGAAAGTCCTTAACCATCAATCAAACTAAATTAAGGGGACAGTCCTCTCAAGAGGTCTCGAAAAATAATTTTTTTTCTTTACTTCATTGATCGATCAACTATTCGAGAATGTATACGTAAAATTTTATATCGGAATTTGAAGTGTCGGCATATACAGGAAAGTTTAGTCAGTCACGCACGGCGCGCGGCGCCCGCGCAATATTAGAGTTTGAATGCACATGTTAGTCAAGGTGTTTTCAACCAGTTTTCTTAAACCAAAGTTTTTTTTATCGGTATAAAAATTGTCCAATCTGCACCATGGATTTTTCAAAATTTCGATTTTTCATACCTTTTTTATAATCAAATAACTTTAAAAAAAATCATTTTTTTTCATCATTATTTTTTGTCTAAATTTTCGAATTTTGAAATTTCCGTAGTACAGATAGAGCAAATGAGTCTAACAAAGAAAACGAACAAAATATTTAATTCTAGTTAAAAATTACGGCTGCAATCGTTCCCGCAGTTGGACTCTGTCCACCTCGAGGCACTACGGTATTCCCCGGATTGCTCAGCAAATTTCAAATTTTTCGAATCTAATTTTTTTTTGTATAGAAAGTTCAAAATATGACTAAAACATATCCCAAAGTTCTTATATCTACGATGTTTCCTTCTGTGAGAAAAAAAATCAGGAAAAAACGCTCATTTTTTAGGCTCTTGAGGGGACCGTCTTCTTAAGTTTTAATGTACCTCTTCTTTTTAGGAATCATGGGCAAGAATATATTTTTTGCCTCTCAAACACTAAAAAGGAGCGTTTCGAAAAACGTTTCTACATAAAAAAATGAAGTATTTTAGGCTAACACGCAGGCTGTCGACAAATGACAATTGGCGAGGTGAAAGGCGAGATTTTTTGGCTCCTTGGAAACCCGGCGGGCCAAAAAGGACCCCTCCCCTTTCCCCAGGGTCGTTTAACTCCTATAAGAGCCAATGTAAACTTTATTATTAGCTTCCGCGCCCTCTGCGACGTTAGAAAATGCAAGGGAACTAACGTACGAGGATGGGGATAAGGCGGCAAATTCAAAATGCATGCGTAACGTCTAGTCTCAGTTTTCACTCTTTAATGATATATTGGCTTATGAATATCAATAATAACAATACAAACGTTGAGAAAATTGCAGTTTCGGGGATTATGCGTGAAATTAAATAGCATTTTACACTAAAAATTTTGTTTGCTCATTGTAAGATTTCAAAAAAATGATTTTCATGTATAATGACAAAATATGTTCAAAAATTCACAAATAAAACCAAGTAATCATTCTTTGTAAAAAATCTACTTACAATTTCAAACAATTGTATTTTTGAACTTTTGATTTCCTAATGCATTTCACTCCCTTCAAAATTTCCCTTTTTTTAATTTTCAACTGTTTTTGGCCCTGCCTTCGACGTTGAATGTTTAACAGAAATACTTTAACATACTCTGTGTCTTCTTCCCTTCCATTTTGCCTTTTCTATTCATTAGAATATGTGACGCTGTTTTTAGAAAGGGACTTAACAACCAAAACAGCGTCTCGAGGAAAACGCGTTTTAAGTTTCGGCCTCGAAAGCAAGTAAAAGATGCGTATTCGTCCCTTCCTTTTCTATTTTCTACCTCCATTCTTGGACGAAATAGGCATGAACTAGAAGATGTCATTAATAATTCGACACAATGAAAATACAAAGGGATCAGTTCTCGAGGGACCGTTAGGTACGGACACCTAATAATGTAGTAGCAAGTAGAGTGAGAGAGCGATGCTTCAGCTAGATTTTACCAAAAATATTATTGGAATGTACATTCAGAAAAAAATTCATCTTGAGCTCAATTTTTATTGTAGAAACGTGAGACTAGCTGCAAATGAAAGATAATTATTTACTCCATTGACCCATGTAAAAATCTCAAAATCGAGGTTTTGGTCGTTAGGTCCCTTTCTAGAAACCGCGTCACATATTTCTTTCCCGTACCCACAATTTTTTCACATTTACGATTCTGTAAATGTAAAAAACTGTATGAGTTCCATATACGAACTCGTACAGTTTTTCACTAGGCAGTTTCGATACATTTCGCAGTTTTATAATAAAATTAAAATATTAATAGAGAAACTTCGCCTTAAGGTATCGTAGTTTTGTTTTGTTTTGTTTTGTTTTTCAAAAATGTCAAATGCGTGGTGACTGTGGCGCCGCCTAGGACGTTATGAATAACTTGGTGAACTAACATAGGCTGAATTTTTCATTGAAGTTAAACCACCCTGTCTTTCCCCTGCCGACTGTCATTTTCTCCAACCTCCGTGTCGACCTTCAATAGTTCATTTGCTATGTCGAAACAGTTTTAATACCCTAATTTTTACTGTTTTCGAGGTACACACGACACTTTTCGCTTCGAAAACAGTAAAAATGAGCGTATCAAAACTGTTTCGACATAGCAAATGAAGTATTGAAGGTTAACACGGAGGCTGGAAAAAATGACAGTCAGCAGCCTGCGTGTTGGCCCAGAGTTCTCAACCGTACAATAATTATCGTACATGTAAGATAATTTTACGGTTTGGACCAGGTCACATAACACCTGTACGATAGTGGAGAAAAACACGATAATTTCGTATTTCCTTACTATACGGATTTTTCCAAATTTTCGTACATGGCGTTGGGGGAACTTTTGTTTATTTTGTTGGTAGCATGTACATCTGTTCATGATATAAAAAATACCAGGTACACTGTAAAAAATCCAAATGAAATTCACTGTCTATTACTAAAATTACATTCAATACCGTACATGTAATTTTACTATGCTGAGCACAGTAATTTTACCACCTCGACCATGCATTTTTCCTAACCTAGTGGTGAAATCGCAGCACTGAATTCTGTAACGTTGCAACCTGCTTTTAAAGCCCTGGTTACATGCGAGCAACTTGCAACTTGCAACTTGCGTTGTTTGCTGCTGATTGTATGCGTAAAGCAGAAATTCGTTCTGCGCAGGTTGAACTTGCAACTTGCAACTTGCGTTGCTTGCTGTAGATTGGATGCGCAAAGCAGAAATCTGTTCTGCGCAGGTTTGAAGTCTTATTTGAAACCTGCGCAATAGATTACAGCGCAAGTTGCAGTTTTCAAGTCGCTCGCATGTTTCTTTATAATCACTGTGCTCAGTTTGGATGATGTAGTTTGCCATCCTGGGCTTTAAATTTACTTTCTCTAGTAAAGTTACTTTTCTCAGAATGGTAATATTTTACCATCAGCTGTGAACTTTTGGAAATAGTTTTTTTTTTTTTATGTATATATCATCAAATTTAGCCAAAAAATGGAAACACGATAATTTTGTGCCGAACCCGATAATTTCTCGACCCTGATTCGATAACCGCCCTCTGCTGAGTTGAGAACCCTGTGTTGGCCTGAAATACTTCATTTGTTTATGTCGAAACGTGTTTTGAAACGCTCATTTTGACTGTTTGAGAGGCAAAAAATAAATTTCTCACAAGCGTGTAAGTTATTTTTTCCCTAGATGCGAAATGTACTATTCCTTTTTCTTGTTTGGTAATGCTTTGACTGCAGACCGAAAAATTAGCGTTTTCTGCGTTGCATCGGAATTTTCGTATAAAGCCGTGAACGATTCTTGCTGCCGTAGTATATCGATTTTTTTTTTGCAAAGCTTTTTGCATTTGCATAGAATCTGCGACTTGAAAGTTGCAGCTTTGATGATTTTTCCCGATTTTATCCGCCTTTCAAAACCTCGTTGGTCGTTCTGCTTCTGTATGTACCTTTGACGTTTTTGAGGATGTCTTGTTTTTATTGTAGAAGACAATGGTTGAAGCTTGTCATTCGTGGCTGCAAAAGAAAAATGTAAATGGTTCAGTCGATTCTGAAGATTTTGGGAGTCAAAGTATTTCGTATGAATTTAGTAATCGCATATTTTTCAGGGTTTTATTTATTTTTGAAAATCCTTGTTTCTACGGAAAGTTCAAGTATTCGTTGTTTCGATAATTTTGTAACTTTGCAAAATCAGTTATCTTTGAGAATTACAATATCGATATCCCAGTGAACCAGGGGTCTCACAATGAGCTCACATTGAGCTTACAGTGAGATCCGTTTAGTTGCAACTAAAAATTTTTTTTAGATGAAACAAAAAGGTAATTCACTACACTGAGAGGACTAAGGAGTAACCATTTCTCCTAAGACAGAAATAGTTCCTGTGAAAACAGGAGAAGGTGTCAAGGAGAAATGACTACTGCTTAGGAAAGGTTCCTGTTTTTTTCTGTCCATGCAGTAATTATTCCTCCTTGATGTCCTCTTTTTTTCAATTTTTTTTACGCAGGAACTACCTATATCTGTCTAATGAGGATTGGTAACTCCGTAGTTCTCACAGTTTATCTACAGATGCAGATAGTCACAATAGTACATTTCGCATCTAAGGAAAAAAATAATTTACACCCTCGTGAGAAATTTATTTTTTTCCGTGGTGCGAACGATTTTTTTTATCGCAGCGGGAAAAAACGCTGATTTAGATGAAAAAAAATAAAAATTATAAATTATAAATTATAAATGAAAAATAAAAAAAATACAAATATAATAGAAAAAAAATAAATAAATCAAAAAAATTGAAAAAATTAAAAAAAATAAATAAATAAAAAAACACAAGACGTGACATTACGAGGTTTGACAATTAAGTAATGAGACTGATTCCATAAAAAACCGTATATTTAAAAATTATTCTACAACTCTGCCATCCCCTTCAAAGTAGTCCCCTTGAGCAGCTATACAACGATTCCAGCGCGTTTTCCACGCTTCGTAACATTTCTGGAACGCTTCGACTGGGATGTTCGCGAGTACCTTTGTCACGGCCGCTTAGATGTCCGTAATCGACTCAAAATGGGTTCCTTTGACCACCGATTTTGTTCTAGGGAACAAAAAAAAGTCACATGGTGCCATATCGGGCGAATAAGGCGGCTGTTGCAACACGGCGATCCCTTTAGAGGCCAAATACTGGGACACGCTGAGGGCGGTGTGGCACGGCGCGTTGTCGTGATGAAGGATCCAGTTACGAGAGATGTCTGGGCGCACCCTGTTGACTCGTTTTCGCAATCTTTCGAGTACTTGGCAATAGTAGACTTGATTGATGGTTTTCCCCGGTGGAACAAATTCTTTGTGGACGATTCCACGGCTATCAAAAAAGGCAATGATCATCGTTTTCACCTTTGATTTGCTCATGCGAGCTTTTTTCGGAAGGGGGGCGTGCGGAGACAACCATTGTGAGCTTTGGCGTTTGGTTTCCGGGTCGTATTGAAAAAACCAGCTCTCATCGCCTGTAATAACTCGATCAAGTAGCGTGGGATCGTTTTTCACTTGTTCCAAACAGTCTTCTGCAACGTTCATTCGATGCTGCTTTTGCTCCTCAGAAAGGTTCTTTGGAACCATCTTCGCGCACAACTTTTTCATCCCAAAATCGTCGGTTAAAATTTGTCTGACTGTTTCACGGTTCATACCCAGCTCCGAGGCCAACATTCGAACTATTAAACGCCGATCTTCATGGATTAGGGCGCGCACACGCTGCGCATTCGCGTCAGTCCGCACCTCGACTGGTCTCCCGCTCCGCGCCTCGTCTTCCACGTTTTCACGACCGTCCTTAAACTTTTTATGCCATCGAAACACCTGGGCACGACTAAGAGCACTATCACCATGCACTTTTACAATTTTAGCGTACGTTTCCGAAGCTGTTTCACCTAATCTGGCGCAAAATTTTATCGCGACGCGTTGCTCTAGATTTTGTTTCTCCATTTTCGTGACGAGCACCACCAACACACGTCTACTCAACGCGACGTAGCAGGCGAACTAAACAAGCTAGAGTGACGGTGAATACATCAATGGAGAGGGGAAGGATGCCGGGGAAAGGGGAAAAAAATTTCAAGATCGCAGGTTTACCACAAGCGCGGCAATACAATCAGTCTCATTACTTAATTGTCACACCTCGTATAACTTCCCAAGGCGGTTTAAGTCAATGTGTAAGACATTTTATATGTACGTACAGGTTCCAACAAGCACAATGCCGTCATGTATAAACAATATGAAACGTGCTGAATACGCCTGATGTCGTCATCTCGCGCAATACCTTGTGATCAAATGACATTTCATAATAAGAGTACACTGCAACAACATAAATTCAAAAATATAAGATAAGCATTTACGATATCCACCGTCTTGGAGTAAAAAGTACTCCATACACGGAGAAAAAAGTCATAAGAAATTTTAGTATACTGGTCTACCAATTTTTAGCTATGGGCCTGAGGTATGATTCTGGTCCGAGAAGGTATACTAAAATTTCTTTTATTTTTTTATCCGTGTATAATAAAACATTAGGGGAGACTTAAACAAATTTTTGTTTAATTTTTGGAGCTGGAACGTTGTAAGTTCTATCACCGAGCGATACCAAAGCATGACATTGTAGCGTGACATGGCTAATTTCATCAGTAGCGATGCTACACTGTATCGTATGGAGTACTCTTTCCCGGCCCTCAAAATTTCCTTTCCCGCACACCACTACATTTCGCGCAAACACTTGCGAACGCTGTGTTACGCTGTGTTTGAGCTAAGCCAGCTGATGCTTGCTGATGCTCTGTCATGATGCCCTCACTTGAGCTGCGGCAAGCATGTATGTAATACTCCTATATGGCTGGTTGTGGGAAGGAGAGTGAAGCCAACATTATGAGACAGAAAATCGCCTCATCTCTCTTTTTCAAGAGGCACTTTCGCAACTTGCCTATTACCCCTTCCCCCACTTGCCTCTTGAGTGAGAGAGATGAGACAATTCTTTCTATGAGATTCTGTCTCATAATGTTGGCTTCACGCCCGCTTACAGGCGAACATAGGACGCTTGCCATATAGGAGTATTACAAATATGGCGGCAAGGCAAATGCCACTGTGCATGACAAGTGGCGTCAGTCCCTTGCGGCGGTAGTTCGTGCAAGCGTTCATTCAGAAAAAAAAGCGGCTGAATTTTGTGAAGGCCGAAAGAGACCGGGAGCGAAAAAGCGCAGGCGCGCGTGAACATGATCGTAAGCGATTGGTCAATTCGGTTGTAGCGCGCATTGCCATTCGGCGGAATGCGTGGAATGCCGCCACGCCTCTGATTTTTCGGGAAAAAAAAGCGGTCGAGGTCTTGTCGTCATATTTTACCCAACAAGAAAGTTCGACCGAACTTTTCGATCAAAACTTTTCGTTCAACCACCCTTTGGAAAAAAATGACAGCAAAAAAACTTGGCACGAAGCAACTTTTCACTAAACTCGCTTTTAGAAAATCGAGTGTAAACTTATAAAAATAGTTATTTTTTGCACTTCTAGCAACTGACCATCTTATAACATCGTTAGAGCACTTTAAAAAAGTTTTTAATCAATAAATAAAAAAGTTATAAACAACCCTGGCTAAGGCGCGGGTTGTAGATGGATTATAAAAAGATTGTGCAGAATCCTTTTACAATCACTTTATAATCATTTGAAAATTTTTCAATTATCATCTGATACAATGAATTTTTTTCAAACATGTATTCTCAACGATAAACGTCAACCTACGACGCATTTTTACATCAAAAATAGTTGTAAAAAATATTATTTCATCGTTTAAACAATGAAATAATGTAAAAATGCGTTGTAGGTTGACATTTGTCGTAGATGTTTAACAAAAAAGTTCATCACGTCGTATAATTAGTGAGAAATTCGAAAATGATGGTTGAGTAACTGTAAAAGGATCCTGCAGGATTTTTTTACAATCCATCCACAATCCACGCCTTTGCTGGGCAAACTGTTATGAAAATATTTATTTATAAATGAAAATGTTCAAAATTTCAAATTTAAAAAAAAAATGTGTCAGTAATTGACCGCTGTACAAACTTGATTTACCAGTAAGATTTTTCTTTTGACTACCTAGTAAAAAAATGACAGCCTAAAACCTTGGCAAAAAGCGACTTTGCCTAGCTCCTGCTCATATAAAATCGGGTATCAACTACAGTAAAAATAGTTAATTCTGCACTTCTAGCGATTGACGATCTAATAAAATCGTTTGACTATCTCAAAAAATTTTTTAATGAATTGACGAAAAATTCTTTAAACATATCTTAGACAAATTTTTTAGATACGGATAGAATTGTGAAAAAGGTGAAAATTTTGAAAAAAAATGTGTTCTAGCGACTGATCATCAGCCAGACTTTATTGACCACCATGAATTTTATGAAATTAATATGAAAACGAGAAAACAGTGTTTTCGGTTGAACTATTTTAATATTACCATATTATACCATATGGGCTTACGTCGAACAATTTCTTTTCTACTGGTAAATAAATAAATTAAAATTTCGTCCATACCTTCAAATACAAATCTTCACCCTTAATTTCTAATTGGCTGAATGACTTCATTGCGAAGGGATCGTTAAGGCAACTTTTTTCGTTATATGTCTATTTTTTCGAATTTTGGAAACATGAACGATGTTTTCTATAGATATTAACTATATGTTTTTATGATTATACATGAGGTAGTATGCGACTTAAATAGAATAGTTGAAATATTTTAATACATACGCATTGAAATTTGAGCCACGGATGCAAAAATTCGCCGAGCGCTCGAAAACGCGCAAAAGTATTGTTCGCGTGATGATGTCACGAGCCAAAATCAAAGTCCGAATTTGAAAAAATGAAAAATACTGCTCGATAGCTTTTGAAAAATGACTGTTACTCTCCGTTTAAACTTTTTTTGTAAGCGTCATGGTTTTTGTGGAAAAAAAAGCGATGATTTTTGAGCCACAAAATCAATGTTTTTTAAAACCTACGTCGCCGCTAAGCATTAATTTTTCAACCTGTTTACATAAGTCTTGTATACTTTTGTTCGGGAAGGTCTAGCGATGAACACAGTATCAAAACATTCATGAAAAGATCATAACAATCGACTTTTTTTTAATCCGAATGGAAAACCATGTTTCCTGACGTTAGCATCAAAAATGTATCGAGGAAATTTTCGTTTTTAACGGGGTTTTCACGCTTGTCATAATCTTTAGAGTATTGTCGAATTTTTCGGAAAGTTTTTGCTCTCTCACTTTATTATTTATAGAAAATTCGGCAAGCTGAACACATCGCGCTGCGCGTTGTGTTCAACTCGCTGGGTTTTCTACAAATAATAATTTGAGTGAGCTCAAACTTTCCAAAGTTCGAAAATACTCTAAAGATTATTACAAGCGTGAAAACCCCATTAAAATCGAAAATTTCATTGATAAATTTTTAATGCGAACGTCAGAAAACATAATTTTCCATCCGGATTAAAAAAAAGTTGATTGTTATGATCTTTTAATGAATATTTTGATATTGTGTTCATCACTAGACCTTCCTGAAAAAAAGTATTCAAAAATTATGTAAATACGTTGAAAAATGAATGCTTAGCGGCGATGTAAGTTTTAAAAAACATTGATTTTTTGGTTCAAAATCATCAGTTTACGAAAAAAGTTGAAACGGAGACGAACATTGGTTTTTCAAAAGCTATCGAGTCGTATTTTTCATTCTCACTAATTCGGACTTGTGATATTGACTTGTGACATCACCGTGCGGACAATACTTTTACGCGTTTTCGAGCGCTCAGCGAGTTATTGCATCCGGGGGCTCAATTTTGTTACGAACGTGTTTGTCACTCTATCCAATTTTAAGGTTATATTTTTAAAATAACTTTTTTCTTCAAAGCCACTATTACAGGAATGACGATGAATTGTCTGATAAATTAAAAACAGTTTACTGGTTTGATGCTTGAAAAATTTTTAAACGTTACGCGAAATTGTTAAATTTTGTTAAGTCTATAGGAGTGGACCAAGGTGGTGACGCTCGTTATCTCAGGCTTGAAAAAGTGTTTCATGTTTTTTGACCCACCTTTGCTGCGCTGAGTAGTCGATAGAGGCGCTGACGGTCTTAGTGGAAGTCACATGATTCGCTTTTGATTGAACGTTTGACTCGCGTGACCTTTGTAATGGTACTGTCAGCACACCCCATGAGCAAACTAAGAAACTCCGACTGGTCATGAAACCGTAGTACACTTTTTTCTCGAGTGTCACCCCCCTGGAGTGGGTTGAACATTTAAAAACTCTCGACTTAATTATTATTCAAGCTGCTCTATCGATATTCTTTATTTTAAGAATACTAGAGACGTTACCCGTTAGTCGTGGCCAATCTAGCATGAATTGCCCCATATAAAGAATATTTTTTCAAAACATGCGGAGCTGAAGAAGATGACGACTAGAAATTGTAGTAAAATCGAAATTTCATTCAAACGTGTAAACCGTTTCTTTTCCTTAGTATACTGTGTGTAAACAATTAAGAGACCGAGGAAATGATAAAAAAACCTTTTACTGATACTGTAACCATTGAACGAATTTCGCTCTACCAGCAAAATATGTTTTTTTTCTATGATATTTTTAATTTAGAATCAACAAATAATAATGTTTCGGCATTGAAAATTTTAATTACAATCAATGAGGAATCGTCAAAAAATATATGATATTCAAAAAGATGATACTTTTACCTTTCCAAAAATGCATTATTTGACCTCTAATCAAACATAAAATATTAAAGTTTAAAGAGTCTGAGAATCATATAGGACCTATAGAGACTCAAGTGAGAGAGTGGCAATTGATATCTCTCCTAATTAGAGGTGCAGGGATAGTGGCCATCTTGGACACAAACTCAGCAAAAACACAGTACTACTCAGCGTACTCCGCCGTCTGTGCAAGGACAGCTGATTCTGTTTACTTTTTTATACGTGTTTTAAAAGTGTATCTAAAATTCATCAAAATTCATTTGATAATCAAGCAATGCAATTATTATTAATAAACTCGAATATATATCCTCACACAGACGGCCGAGTACGCTGAGTAGTATTGTGTTTGTGCTTAGTTTGTGTCCAAGATGGCCGCCATACCTACATCTCCACAATCAGGAGCGTTCAATTGCCACTCTCTCCCTTGAGTCTCTCTAATAGGACCCATTTAAGTAACAATGAAAAAAATCAGAAGTTTTTGTGATTGAGGGTTAATGTTGCTCAAGTACATCGCTGACCTTTACTGACCTCAGTGACTATCACTGATCTCACAACCAGCGGTAAACTAGCGATTACATTCTTTAAATCTCGGTTTATATTAGCGCACATTCTCACATGGCGAGCGCCTTGAACGTGTGGCTTCCCACCAAATTTCAATGATTTAGGCGTTGACTACGCGCAATGTAGTCAACGCATGAAGAATTCAGTGAACGGATCGAATAACGGGTCGAGACGCGTAAAGCTTCTCGGCACTAGGAAGAATGGTTAGAAAAACTGCATGAAAATGCAAGGATAAGATTCGGATCGCTCCGCGGGTCGAATTTTTCATCTTGTTTAACTCGCTGTTGCTCTGGTTGTTATCATCCGATTTAGTTAATTTTTACTTCAAAATGCTCGTAATACTTCAGTGCTTCCGTGAAGTTCAGATGCGTTTCGAGATATTTGTTCATTTCAAAGTGATCGATAAAGAAAGTAGAGGTAATTTAGGACCAAAAAATCATACTTTTAATTGTTCTATGTGTAGAAAAATTATGACAGACTGATATTATGTCATAAAAAATTAGAAAATCCAGAAAAGTTTGTTGCTACTTGCAAAAGCGGGATAACTGCACAAATGCTGTGCCTAGTTTCGAGTATTGATACAAAGTTGGTAATATTGGGCTCGTAAAATTAATGTAGTTGCGAGCTCGTGGTTTAGAAATTTGTATGGCAAAAAACAAATCGTTAATTTTTTCATGCAAATAGGTACTATTGTAACTATGCCAGATATGAAGAAAAAATTTTTTAAATATATACTGTCTGACTTAACTAGACACTGTTTTTGGCCAAAGAAATATCTAGGTGAAAAAATGATTTTTATGGTAAAATAAATCAAGTTCGATGAGCCGCTTCTTAGTCACGTTTTGTTTATTCATTTTTTGATATATTAAAAATATATATTGTCCTCGTTAAGGAGGTAGACAGGTTTCAGTGACCTTTTTTTAGCAACATTTTGTTTTTAAGTTATTTTAATTGACATTCACAAGTTTTTGGTCTGTTGTTAAGCATGTTCTTAACTAACGAAAAAAAATTGTTTTTTTAATTTTCATTAATATCTGGCATATTAATGAGCGATCTAATGACGCCATGTTAAAAAACTGTCACCATGATTTCTAAACTTGCTGTCATCTGGAACAGAAAAACTAAACTGATTCTTAAATAGCACATAGATAGCTATAGCATGAACCTCAATTATAAAAAAAAGATAATATATAAACAAACTGTGGAAGTTTTTGCCGCGTTTTGTTTTTTTCTACTTTTTTAAAGAATAACTGTGCCAAATCGTTTATAAATATTGATCGATTATCAAGACCGAGGTTCATGCCATTGCCATTTATGTGCTCTTTAAGAAACAGTTTGGTTTTTCTGTTCCAGATGATGATATTTGAATAAATTATTATAAAAATTTTGTCCTTGTAAAATGAACAATGACAACAATTTTTTAACGTCTGTTAATTTTTCGGCCGAAATTTCGACTCTTTTTGCCAAAAAAGTGTCCGAATTCGCAAAAAAATTAACGATTTGTTTTTCACCATAAAAATTTCGAAACCGCGAGCTCGCAACTAGATTTATTTTACGAGTCTAATATTACCTACTTTGTGTCAATGCTCGAAACTAGGCATAGCGTTTGTTCAGTTATCCCGTTTTTGCAAGTAGCAACAAACTTTCCCGATTTTATAATTTTTTATATGATATCAGTCTGTAATAATTTTTCAACAAATAGAACAATTGAAAGTATGATTTTTTGGTACCAAATTACCTCTATCTTCTTTATTCGATTACTTTTAAATGAAAAAACATCTCGAAACACAACTAAACTTTACGGAAGCACTGAAGTATTACGACCATTTTTAAGTAAAAATTAACTGAATCGGATGATAACAACCAGAGCAACAACGAGTTGAACAAGATGAAAAATTCGACCCGCGGAGCGATCCGAATCTAATTCTTGTACTTTCATGCAGTTTCTCTAACCATTCTTCCTAGTGCCGGGAAGCTTTACGCGTCTCGACCGGTTATTCGATCCGTTCACTGAATTACACGAGTTAGAAATCGTTTGGAAGCGTTAAACCAAAGACTTATTATTCCCCGAAAAATGCACGCGATTTCATCGCGGTCTGAATTCGTCGAGATATCATGCCTTGGCTGATGATTAGACGCTAATAAATTTTCACTGTTTCATTGTTTCTCACGATTTTAGTCAGAATTTATGTTAATGACAAACCTTAGAAAACCATTGACTACGGATTAGGATGCTCCTTTCAATTGTTGTAGTAATACCACTTTAAATAAATAAAGCATAAAAGTCAATATAATTTTTGTCTAAGAAATCACTTATTTTAGCACGCATTTGATCTCCTTCAAATTTCAAAATCTCATCAGCTTCTAACCGATTTTTTTTCTTACAGGTAGAGTACATACAAAAGACGGTAAAATTGTATTCGACAACAACTCTCACAATCATTTGGCTGATTCGTCAGAAGTAGAAGCGAAATTGATTCGTTTTGAAATAAAAAAAAGGGCAGTCACAAACGTAGGAGAAAATTGCAATAAAGTTGTGTCAGAAGTACTGAAGGGTATTTCAGGCACAGTTGCGGTTCGTTTGCCTTCTGTCGACTGTTTGCAACGTATCGCTGGGAGAGCCCGAAGCACAGTTTATACACGGTACATATAAATATCACTAATCACTAGAAACTTCAATCTGTGCGAGCAGTGATGTGAGCTCGTCATTGACCGGTTATTTGACGCAGTCATTGACGGTCATAACCGTTAAATGACCAAAGCAATCGACGGTCAGATTTGACGGTCATTGACCGTGACCGGTCAACATAACTCGTGATAGTCAAACTAACATAGACAAAATAGAAAAAGTTTCATATGTTATGCATACTGCATACATCATATATTTTATGAAATGCGATCTTTTTTTCGCTAGAAATAGTACTCATTAAAATTTGTATTTATCTTTTACTTCGATGTGTTGAATGAAAATACTTCAATACGAAAGAAAATATAAGAACTGATACTTTGACGTACTATAAACTATGTGAATATGTGATACAGCGTTTTAGTTTTATCTATTTTAACAAAAATTTTTCGATGTTGCTCGAAAAGTTGTTCCTTTATCAAGTAGTTTAGGTAAACATGAGACAGTTTTGAAAACAACAATTCAAAACTTGTTTGCAATTTAGTCTTTTTCCATCAATTCAAAAGGATTTCAACAACCGTATGTGACGATAAAGTTACATAAGTAATTTTTTCTAAAAATAACTATCAACTTATCACCACTTACAATTTTGATAGTGTTAATTATAGGATAAACTCGAAAAAATGTTGATTGACCGTCACTGACCTCTCAGAACACTTTCTGACCGGTCAATTCACATACAGGAGTGTAAATTCCTTACGGTTACTGACCGTCAAAATGACCATGACGTCAGAGAAATTTTTCTGACTAGTCAATTCACATCACTGTGTGCGAGGCACCTTATAATTACCTGATGAACTAACTTTATGATGTTTACGGGTAAAAAATTGACCATACTTCCGAGTATTTGTAATTAATTTTTTAAATAAAAATGTATGTATACTTGATGGCACTCTCTGCGGGGGCCCAGTAAATGTTAACATTCATTCCTTTTATAAATGGCATAATTGAAAGTTTGTACGCGTCGCCTCCCATCAACTGCGGGCATAGCGCACAACAAGTATATCTATCCTATAGATCCGCCACAGACCATTACTAGAGTTCAGTCAGGGAATAATCCCATCCTCATGTGCGTGTTGTATTGTATTGCACTAAGCAGTTCGCTGGATTACAGCATCAGGCGCCGTGATTCACCCGTATTGACCTCATAATTACACCCACATGATATCTTCTAGTTCACGTCTATTTCGTCCAAGAATGGAGTAGAAAATAGAATAGGCAGGAACAAATACGCGTCTATTTACCTGCTTCGGAGACTGAAACTTTAAATGCGTTTTTCTCAAAACGCTGTTTTGGTCGTTATGTACCTTTCTAGGAACCGCGTCACATATAGTGGAAGTACCCTGAAAACTCGTATAATCCTACCAAGGAAAATCGTTTGAAACATTACGTAACTCGTTTTTTCTACATAACTCGTTTTATTCTACTCAGTGCCGTTCTTCATGCTCTAATAGGATTTACCCATTTATTCTACGTGCTTTAGTAGAATCACTTATTGATAATTATCCCCCGAGCTCTATAAAGGCGTGAGACTACTGTATATTTTTAGGGCTCGCGCCGCAATTTCATCGGAACACTATGAAGTTTTGTAGAAGACGTGTTGCATAAAAAAAAAACATCGTTAGTTTGAAAAACCATACTTTATTTTATAAGATACCCTTCTCGGCCAGCAGAGAAAACACACTGCCAACGTTGCCACCTGTTTAACCATTTGATGTTTTTACTTCGATTTTATGCGTTGCAAGGCGATCGATAGTCCGCTTGATGTGATTTTTACAGTACAAAGCTCAAATTTTCAGTGATTCACTGCTACTCTGCTTTCGTTTTCCCTTAGCCAATCATGGCACAGTAGTAAGTTGGTAGAGCGAATTCGAAAAATAAGAATGGCTTCATATTAAACGCAATGTAAGTGTTACTTATTATTAATCTAATTTCAATTCCGTACATATTTTCAGACATCGGTAAACTGATACTAGCCTTACGCTGGTCATTGATTATCATCTTTTAGATGCTCGAAAGAGAGCATTTTCTTCACACTCAGAAAAAAATCCGATTCATCCGGCACGATCTATCGTGTTGAGAGCAAAAGTTATGGTTTGACGCGCTAGTTAGTGTAAGATTAACACGATGTACGTTTTAAGAAGACCCGGTTGTTGAAAAAAGTTTTAGTTCAAAGCTGAAACGATTGAGATGAAGATGAAAGTAATACATGAAAAAAGGAACTGCGAACCTCTGGCAGGTGACACAACGCAAGGACTTGCTATTAGAAATTTCGGAGAACGTTGCGAGAGAATTAAAATATACACGGAAAAAAATTTATGGGATCATGTGCTAGAAAGTGCCTCAAAAATTACCATAATTAACTGGAAAGTGTGGACAACGTCAACTCACAGTATATATTTCCAAACATATGGTAAAAATTGCTTGTGGGAATATTCACCGTGTTTCTACAAACTGTTACCAAAGATTTGCTGTTTTACCTACGCGACATCTTCAAAATTACCAAATGAACCTGTGAAATTTAAAAAAAAAGTAAAAAATTCATCACCCTCCCCCTCCCCCTCTTCTCTATCCCTCTTCCCCCCGTAGTACCGTCATTGGTGGCCTTAGGGTTTTTTTTGTCAATTTTTTTTCTGAGAAACCGTCCTAAGTTGGAATTTTTTTTCCTTGAATCCCGCAATGCAACAACTTCACGAGGTTCTTTACAATTCCATAGAGTTTTGGTGCCACTTAAAACACCACGTACCACGTGACTTTTAGCTAGTTAATTTTTCCCAAACGTTTGGGAATATATCGTGCTTTTACAGCAAATGGTAGGCATTTTAATATAAAATGATGCTACATCACTTTTTTCCCCATAAATATTGAACTTATAGGATGTTATTATAGCACAAACTAAAACATTTCGTAAGATCTACATTGAGCTAGCGACAAAAATTGAAATTTGACTCTCGTCTAGCCATTCCAGTTTTTTATGGAAATTTTACCCGAAAATTATGGAAAAGGTAATTCTCGACTTTCATGAGAATAGAAAGACAGAAACTAGTACATGTTAAATAGCTATTTATTCAACGCCTGCAGAAGGAGTTTGTAACGAATGTAAAGTTTGTAACGAGCCGAAGCCGATTTTTGCGATTACATAAATTATTTCACTATGCACATATTTATTGGAAATATTATTATTTGTTGCTGTTATAAACAATCAAACTTTTTTATAAGCCTTTTTATTAAAAAATTCATATCTTTAAACCAACTACACTATGCGACAGACAAATTTTTTTTTGCTATAGATCTAAATGCATAAAAACGATTCCTAATGACCCCATAAACAATTATGCAAGAGTTTTTCACGAAGTAAGAGCAGGTTTTCGAGAAATTATTTATGCAAAATTTCGAAAATATAACTTTGTAATTCTTACAATTATGGCTCGATTTTTACCGGATAAAAGCGCATGCCTATTTATTTGAGGTCGAAAATTCTATTTTTTATCAGAAAAACGTTGAAAAACTGCATTTTTTACATAGTTGAAATTTCGAAAAAAATCACTTAATGCAAATGACTAACGGTTGTGGTTGGGGGTCTCGCTAGCGCTCGATCGTCATGAATGCCTGCCTATTCAAGACGATCGAACGCGAGCGAGACCCCAAAACGCAACTGTTAGTCATTTGCATTAAGTGATTTTCTTCTAAGTTTCAAGTATGTGAAAAATACAGTTTTTAAACGTTTTTATGATAAAAATAGAATTTTCGACCCCAAATACATAGGCATGCGCTTTTATCCGGTAAAAATCGAGCCATAATTGTAAGAATTACAAAGTTTTATTTTCGAAATTTTGCATAAATAATTTCTCGGAAACTTGCTCTAACTTCGTGAAAAGCTCTTGCAGACTTGTTTATGGAGTCATTAGGAATCGATTTTATGCATTTAGATCTATAGCAAAAAAAAATTTGTTTTTTATGTATTTGTATGAGTGTGTTCTGTAATATAGACAAAAAACATTTTATAATTGCTTAAACAAATAATTTTTAACACATTTTGTATAAACAATTGGATTTTTTTACTGTTTCTTCACGCTTAAAAAATTAAATTTTTTTACCGAATAATACGGAAAACATTTTATGTACCTCTGGCATAGAAAACGCGTTTCTATACCAGCTCGAGATCTCTAAACGCGTTTTCTATGCCCTCGGTACATAAAATATCGTTCGCCAAATTCGCACATCCGTGCCTGTTACGAAATATACCATACCTTTAATATTCTGTTGATGGAATTTTGTCGTTTTCTTCCTTTCCAGTGATATACATTTTTTTGTCGTTGAATTCACCGTCTCCGTGCTCATCACGTTCCGCAATATTATTATATTGCGATATTTCAACGAAATAATGTAATTGTGGCAATATACTTTCATTTCATAACAATCGTTTTGTATATTCAGTTTCTCACTTTTTTTTTTCGAAAAATCAAAAAGTGTACTTTTACATCACTAGTGGCGAAAGTAGGCACTTGCTTAACGCTTCGCGTATCGGAAATTCTACTTTCGACGCATTGTGATGTAAGTCAAAACATTTCAAGTATGTCACGAAAATTCCTCTGCATCATGGAATCAAAAAAAAAAAAAAATATGTTTTGTATAGTCTTTATGTGGATCATTGTACAATGTGAATATTTCTTCAAAATATTTTTATTCATTACTTTTACAAGCAATATAACTTTTTTGTAAGCCTTGATTAAAAATTTTATATCTTCAAACCATCTCAATGTAATTAAAAAAAATTCTTTTTCATGTATTTGTATGAGTGTGTTCTGTATTATAAGCAACACTATAAATGAAAAAACATTGGATCGCATTGGAAAAATGTGCTTCTGAATGCCATCCAATACAAATTCTTTACAAATTGTACTCAGAACCAAATGTTGTGAATACTTTTTTAGTTAATCCCCTGCAGTGACATTCGAGACCTTGATTTCCCTATGTGCCTGAAAAGTATTGAACATCTTGAGTATCCGCAATATTTACCAGTCGAATTCGGAGCACTCTACTTCTTACACAAATATAGTTAATGTTAACCATAGGTATTGCAAGATAGTGTTTCGCATGAAAATTTGTTCTATTCAACCTTGAGACATTGAAAGACATCGCTTTTCTATTACTAAATATTTAATACTTTCCTGGAACATTTATTGAATATTTTGATGAATACTTTATACTGCGTGTTACATTCAATGTTCTGTACAGATATTCCCAATAACTTTTTTCAATCTTTTTCGATCCTATACTTTCCGATAAAATAACTAGTATCTACTTTGCAGTGTTTGCAAAAAATGTGTTTTTTGTCACATTTGCAACTTTTTTTTGGTATAGGAAAAATGTTTAAAAACTCATTTTAAAACAATTTTAATGTAACACTGAACAACATATGATTTATTGTATGTATTCACTGCGAAGATGTATTCATGCAAAAACAAACATACTATGTGAATCATTCCGTGTACTTAAAAAAACTTTTTTTTGTTAAAGTGATTCTACAAATTTTGAATGCAATTTTTATTTTTAAATGGGAATACAAAATAACGCAGAACAACCACCCCATAAACCATCGTTGCCGAGAAAACTATAAGAAATGTTTGAGAGAAATAGTTTCATATTTCCTTCAATTTGTAAAAAATCTGCGCTAGCAATCATTTTCGTATATTATTGTTGACAGCTATTTGAAAGCAATCCTAGAGAAATCTTAGTTGCATATCTTTCTAGATGATTGACAGAAACAAAGACCACAAAATAAAACAGGAATCGATGTTTGAAAATGTGACTGCATTTTTTTCTGCAGTTATTCATCCAAAATTTTTCACAACTTGCTAGAAAAATTTTGCAGAAACTATTTCCAGTCAACTAGCATTATCGATACATACAAAAAAACCAAATATTGACATCAAAAATTGCTCTTGAGCTACGTTTTTTCAGTGTTTTTTGAAAGTTTTACGTCTTCAACGTTACTTTATCCGTATTCATAATATTTTTAAGCAGGAATTGTTTGTAAACTATTATTTATTCTTTATTTATAAACAACAAATAACGTCATATTATAATATAATATTCTTTGCCTCGTTAAAACTTGCTTATTAAAAGATGAGTTACAATAATATATCGAATTTTTCGGTCAAATTAGTTTGTAGCTAATTATTCATGAACATTTTTCTACAGCGGTTCGACATCTCATTAGTGAAAAATTTTTAGATTGAAACGAATATTGAAATTAGAAAAGATGTTAGAGTTTTATAGAAAATTGTGTTTTCACGATTGATGAATATCTTTTATAATCCTAACAGCACACTTCGTCCCTGGACGTCCCGGGGACGTCCAGGGACGAAGTGTGCTGTTAGGGTATTGACTACTTGAGTTCACAAATGTGAGTATCTCTCGGAGCTTAAGTGGCACAGTGGAATAGTCGTTGGACTTTCACTCGAGCAACCCGGGATCGAGCCTTAGAAGATTCAGAGTTTTTTTTATTTTTTAAATAAAATGCTAATACTCTAGAGAGCGATAGAAAATGACGCTTTGGCAATAAAAACTAATATCTTTCACAGGTATAAAGATTTTGTATTCAGAGGCGCTGTCTCCGAATTTTTTTTCATTTATAGTGAAGTACATTTCATAACTGTTCAAAAAAATATTTGTTACCATCATTTCCTATAAACAATCGCATTTTTTGACGATTTCTTCACGCTAAATAAATCAAATCTTTTTACCAAATAATACGGAAAACGTTTACCTTTAATGATCTATTGATAATCTATTGATAATTAATCATCTTTTTTTTCAATCTCACAGAGAAAAATTTTTTGTCACTTAATTCACCGTCTGCACGCTTGACAGGTTCCACAATATTGCGATTACAGCGTCTAATGTTGCCTTTTACACCTCATCTTACATCGCAATTGAAATAATTGAATAATAATGAACTGCAGAACACTAAATTACCATAAAATATTAATTTTTTTTTGCATGCATAGACCATGTCAACATCAGAGCGTGCATGTCAAACAAATCATATATATGTGTATATTAAAATTTTGATCTCAAACAAACTTATTATATTTATATTATGAAAAAATATTCACACGGTAAAATGATTCAATTTTTTTCAATTCAACAGAAATGAAGATCCTAATCTTATTAAGTCTGCCGATTTCAATGGAGTTCTTTTACACTTACAAATGTCATTATTTGATCAACCTTTTTATGGAAAGTAATTATATCAGTAATGATTGTATGAAAAATCAAGCTTGTGTATTAAATAATAGTGTATAAAAATTTCCATGAAAAAAGTAACCTCTTAAGGTGACACAGAGGCTGTTTTCTCCGCCTCCTCCTTCCACTCATTTGTTTTTCGTTCTATGCGTCTTTGTCGCACTTCAGCAGCCTCTGTGTCCCCTTAATGAAGTCAGCACGGAGCTCTTATATGGAAAATACTTTAATTATTTACTTAATCTCTCTCATTCACATTATATTCTGCATACTCTAGTAACTTGGAATTTTGTAAAGTTTTTATTTAACTCCCTTAATAATTCCGGTATTTTTTTATAATATTCCGCGTTTTTTTAATAAAATCCCGCTACTTTTATAAAGTCACTTTATTATAAAAAAAATGTATTCTAAAGTTTTTATAACTCTTTACAAGGTCACTTTATAAAAATTGTATACAATCTTTATAAAATTTTAGAATCTTTTTAGAGTAAATTTCAAAATCGAATCTATAAAACTTTGTCTCTTTGCAGTTACTTTGTAGGAAAAAGCGGAATTCCATTTTGACAACTAGAAATTTTATAAGCGGTTTATAAAAAAGTTTATAAAAACCCAAGTCACTAGGGTAAAGGTACATAAAAATTCATAAACTAGTCCAGAAAACTCCCAGATATAATGTATGAAATTCATGGATTAATAAATAATGTTCAAAAACAGTCGTTCACAAAGTTCATCGAAGTAAAAGCAAAATTCAATATTATTCACAAAGCTAAATGCCTTATTGAATAGAAAAAAAGTGACCGTTAGTCGCAATACGAACGACGCTCGACATAATATCAAAAGAGAGGTCCAGGTTTTCGGTAAGCAGTTCAAACCTACTGTTGAATGTATATGCAAATGTTATGTATACATAGCAGTGGTGCTCATACAACTTGAATTATAATATTTAAGGAAACTTTGATCGCCGGAAGATTCGTTTTTGATCAACATAGTCATAGTGTTACTTTGACACGATCAATGTTCAAACGACTGATCGTGTTAAACCAACACTATCCTCGTGTTGACTCTGTTGAAACCCGTGGTCATATAATTTCAACACGATCTTCGTGTTAGATGCAGCGGATTTTTTTCTGAGTGCAGTACTCAAGAAACTTTATACTCTTAAATTTTTAGAGTTGTATCGTTTATCGGGTAACTATTTTTTATTGTACAAACCGAATTTAAACATTGTAAGAATTAATTTTAGCGAGACATATAGGTTTTTCTACCTGTTTTTTACACTTATAGTACATAACGCTACGAGTAGTGTTAGTGACGTATTTACGTGGCTGCAGAACTATGCTGAGACGTGTGAAGACGTGCCTAACGTTACGAGTAGCGTTCGGTAGTTTAATCGCAGCAAGGATTTACGGAGTCAGTAACGCCAACTTAAATATGAGTGTTATGTGGTTCGTAACCAACTACTGAACGTGTAAGCACTGCTAAGAGACGAGAGTGAAGATTTTTTGTGTAATTTCATAGAATGTGAAAATATTTTTATTTTTCTATTTTTTTTTACCAAATAAGCCGCGAGTAATTGCGAGGATCGAGGAGTTTTTCATTTTATAATATGTGTAATAGTTTTCCAACTTAGACCATATAACACATGGACTGCACTTTCAATATGGCGAAAGTGGCCCCAACCATGGAGCTGACTAAGTTTAGATTAAGGTTAATTCCATTCATGCCATATATGCCTATATATATATTTAGCTCTAGGTATACCTATAACAGCACTGGTAAACCTTAATCGTCACTTAGCCAGCTCCATGGTTAGGACCAAACTCGGCTGTAGCGAAAGATAGGCGACGCGCAGTCCATGTGTTGTATGGTCTGTTTTTCAATAATGAATTTTTTGTTGCCACGTTCAAAGTCATCGAGCGTCATCGTGCTTGTAGAACGAGACGAACCTAAAAATAGCTTTGACAGATTTATTTTTAATAAGAAAACATAATTATTAATTTTTCTTATCGATCTTCATGACGTGCGAACTACAGTTTCGTTCTGCAAGCGCAAAAACGCATGACGGCCTCGAACGTGATAACGAAACAATTCATTATTTCCTAAATATTATACCATAAAAAAAACTTCAAAAAAGTAAAAAAGGTTGTCGTGTAAAACATGACAAAGTTATTTAACAAAAAATATCGATATCCTACTGTTGATTTTCAGGAAAACCAATTGTTAATTTTCTTACGAGAATATCACACGAGAGAAAAAGAAAGACATAGTGTATTACATTATCAGACACGAATGTTGTCCAGATGATACCCGACGGATATTTACTGTTCGTAGGATATTCGTTACAACTTTAACTCGGATTTATTTTAATTCTACAGAAAAAAGTAACAAAAAGGCCCGATAGCCCGCTTATGCACTGCAACATCGTATTATACGTCTCATAAAAAATGATCATTATCGATTGAATCTAGTAAAATCTTGTTGTAAGATATGATTTGGTCATGTGAACATCCGCGGGCAGGGCGGTGGTGCTAGTGCGCCACCTGCGTGCACGATCGCATGGAGAATGGAGGAAGAGAAGAGTCGTAAACTAGACGCGATACAGTAAAGACGTAGAATAAATGTAATTTTGAAGTTTGAACCCGAAAATGGACTTGGTGTTTGATTTTTCCGACCTCTTACATTGATATCATTATTATCAGCCCAATAATGAATTTCATAATTATTTACTGTTTTATCAATATTATATGAATGTGTCCATTAGAGACTTGAAAATAAATCCAAAAAATACGTAGCTGAGCTGGCTTAAGAAAGAAGCCAGAAGATTTCAATTCAAAATTGTCACACAATATATAAAGTATTAGTAGCAATCAATAAATGTACCGTGTGTCCCGCGGTCAAAGTTAACACTTGAGTTAGTAAGTTAGCGTAAGTTAGTCTTGATTTCATAAGAAAAGCATATGATCAGTGCTACCAACTTAACTCAGCTATTCGCCTTGACGCCGGGACATACGGTATTCTAAATACTACAAATTATACATGCTTTGCTTATCCACTGATTTTAAATACTCTTGCACAATTATCCAATGTTCACTCAAAGTTCAGCATCGACACCATAACGTTGAAGACAGTATAAACTAAACGAGGTTTGAAAAAGCGAAACATTCAAAGAGTTCAAGTTGATACATACGCGAGAATGAATTCGGTTCACAAAGTCATGAATGGAATTTTGAAAACAGGATACAAAGAGATGAAAATTGAGCAATATTCAAAAAAACAGATTGACCCTGTTTCATTTGTGAAATGTGTTTCGGTATGAATGCAAACATTAACCGAAAGTTAAGGCGAAGTTTTTTTTGTAAAACCTATGTAAACAGAATTATCAAATGTACAGAGCAATGTGAAGAGAAATAAAAGTTTAGATACTGATATAATATATAGGATAGGTCAGGTTCGTTTTAATCGTTGAACGTCGAAATGCATAGCATATACACAATAATACACGGTAGTATACCCGAGTTGCGGTTCAAGACGCTGAGGAATGTCCGACTTACGGCTTTCCAAGTTGCGACTCCAAATGCGACTGTATGAGTTCCGGCTCTAAAGTCTAAGTGTGGCTATCCAAGTTGCGGCTCAGACTGCGGCCATCCACCTTTAAGCGATATTAATATCGATGTTTCTTAGGTTAGTTTCTTTTTTAGAAACGCCCGAATCGGTATTTTTAAAAGAGCGAGATTTTTTAGGTTATGTTTTTTTTCAGAACGGTGTTCATGGAAAAATCAGAAAACCAATTATATCAGTATCTAAACTTTTATTTCTCTTCACATTGCTCTGTACATTTGATAATTCTGTTTACATAGGTTTTACAAAAAAAACTTCGCCTTAACTTTCGGTTAATGTTTGCATTCATACCGAAACACATTTCACAAATGAAACAGGGTCAATCTGTTTTTTTGAATATTGCTCAATTTTCATCTCTTTGTATCCTGTTTTCAAAATTCCATTCATGACTTTGTGAACCGAATTCATTCTCGCGTATGTATCAACTTGAACACTTTTCACGCTTCCTAAAAATTCAAAGATGTTCGGGTGAGGAGATCGATTTTCTGCTTTGAATTTCGAATTAAAGGCTTCACTTCTATTGTTCGTCCTCCATACGTTGTTGTCTGAAGCTGCCCATAGTGTAGGTGGAAAAATAGCATTACTGTCGATATAATTTTCGACCAAATAATCTCAAAACAATCCAACTCTTGAATCATCTGGGTTTTCCGCCATTCATTCTAAAAAAACGTCTAACATCGCTCGGGGGAGAAAGGTCATTCCAAAGGTGTAGTGCATCCATTTTCCGATTTCTGAGTTTTCATCTTTGTATTCAGAAGCTAACCCCAGCGCAGCAATCTTTCTCCAACATGATTGACTCAAGTGAAATCTGCATCCAACTAACTTGGCCTCGGGAAATAGTCTTGATACACTATTTAAAATTGCTAGTTCGAAATCAGAAACAACGTACTTTGGCGAAAAATTAAGATTCAATTTCAAACATTCGTTTCTTATTGTTGTAAATGCGATTTCATAGGGTGATTCTTTTTTATCTTTCAACATGCGAAATGCAAAAGCAACATGAAACTGATTCTTGTACCCAATGACTGTAAACATTTGCGTGAAAAATTTGGTATAATGTTCAAAAGTTCCATCGACCATAACGATGTCAACATTGCATAAGAACTTCAAATTACTTTCACATGAAAAGATAATAATATTGTTGGACTTGTCGTTTGTCAACAGAAACTTTCACCTTTCACAGTGTTTACATCGCACTCATCCAAATAGCTGTACACATCATCTAAACATTTTGGTAACTTTGGTAGACATTTTAACTTCGCGCGATTTAAATATTTACCTGAAATAATATACATTGTGGAAGCACGTTTATTACATATAGACTTATTCTTACTCCTACCTACACGGGTCATGTCTTCTTGTGTGATAGTTTCCAACAAGCTTCTGTCATTCTCTATTTCATCTCGTATCATTTACCTAGAACACTAGGAAAAACACGATTCAGTGGCCTTTATTTTGACGGCATTATTCGCTTTTTGACGATTTATACATTCATCGCCTACAGGGTCGTGGTTCGAATGTTCGTTGTCCGTCCTTAAAAATGTGTAGTCTTGCCCGACGGTATATAATTTAGCTTTGCAATTCTTGTTTATGCAATGCCAAGACATTTCACCACTCTTGAGTAAATGTTTTTGCCCAAATTTATAATTGTCTAATACCAGTAACATTTTTCCTTTCTCGCTTAAATTTTTTGTAAGTACTACCATTTCAACCGATATTGAAAGGCAAAGTGATGACAACAGCGTCCGATAGTAAACTGCCGATAATATACTGCTGAATGAGATTAGACTTAGACCAGTGTCTATATGCTCCCAAAAACTCATATATGTAGCGACAGAAATGTGTTCGCGCCATCTAGAAGTACTCATGTTTTGCCGCACTCTGAGCTGCAACTCGGATGGCCGCAATTGGAGCCGCAACTCGGACATTTTAAAATCCCAATTTTCGGCTGCGCGCCGCAACTCGGTATCAACCTTTCTCTCGACCGGTTCCCTTTCTATTTGTCTTTCTCGCACTACAGTAGGTTCCGAGTCACCTTAAGGTGAGCGAAACAAAATATGTATACTATATAGGGTTTATCAAAAACTACGGACGATAATTTACCTGGTTTTTTTCCATCCCTAGCGGAAATGTCGAGACAGTGTTGAGACCATGTCAAGACGGGCAAGTTGGGCAAGTTGGACAAATCCGATTAGTTAAAACCTGTCCCTCGAATATCTTTTTTGATTTTGAGTTTTGTGAAAGGTGGCAAAGGACTTTTTTATTTAGAAAAATATGTAGAAAATTTAAATTAATTTTTTTTTTTTTGAGGTTCCTGTCCCTATTTGTCGAAGGAGCGCGTTTATTAGTTAAAACTTGTGGCTTTTATATCTATTTTGTTTTTGAGTGTAGCAAAAAGTGGCAGAGGACTTTTCGACTCAGAAGAACATGGCAAAAAATCAGGTAAATTATTGTCCGTGGTTTTTGATACACCCTGTATATTTAAATTTACAACCCATACTATAGTGTTCATCTGTTTACAATTTTTACATGAAAATAGATAACATCTCTCGTACTACTGTAGAACGTGGATCTCAAAAACGTGGATTGGGAGTGATCTATGTCAACCAGGGTGGTGATACTCCTAATGCATTGTAGTTCCCGGCCACTTGAAGTAGGTGGAATGGGCTGGCGTTTGTCGTGTAATCCTTCCCTCTGTCTCTCACTTGATTACAAAACATTGTCACATGTCACGGTATCCAGGGTGTGTAACTTATTGTTTTGTACTTCACGTTTCGTTTTATAATTTTATTTAATACATATCGTCGTTGAAAATTAGTCGAAAATTCAAACATTGCGTTGTTCCAATCAATATATTTGTAAATTCAACCTTTTTAAATTTTCTCCCAAAAACTGCACAGCAAACGCCAGCGCCATCCCACCTACTTTAAATGGTTGGCGGTACTACAGGAGTGTCACCCCCTGATGGCAACCGTGAACGAATTCCTGGTTTTTCGTCCCATGAGGCTTGGCTAGTTGAATTCATTTGGCCTCGAAAATGACATAATCTAGCCATTGGAGTAGGCTTGCTGCTTTTAGTAAATTATTTCGTCTTTGAGAATTTCCGAAATACCCGCTTAATTAAAAGTTGATGTTCCCTGCCATGTGTTATTTTTGTGTTCAATTTAACGGTTAGGCTGGAAATCATGCAGCTTTTACATTTTTTTTTTTTTTCATTTCGTAGATAAATCTTCATTCTTACAGAAAAAGATAGTATACATCGTTTGTTTTAAATAAATTTTCTTATGATCATGCTTTCTAGAAAAATCAAAAATTTTTTACTCGAAAATTCTGCTGTTACATCTTTTTTTCTTAATTATTTTTTTATTTTAATAAGTCAAAAAAACAACATTCAGTAATAAAAGCTCTATGAGCCGAGATTTGTCGTTTTGGAACTACTAACAATTGATTAAAATCAGAGTGCCATTTTTCAATTTCGTTGATGCTTTTTTTCTTGAAATCAAAAAATTTCACAGAAAATAGTATGTTGTGTAGCTAGAAACAAAAACAGCCGATTTAGAACGAGTGTGAGGTTTGCCACCTGAGCGAAGCGAAGGCGGCAATCACACGAGTTCCCAAGCCTCGTACACTCCTTATGAGCGACTTTGTCGATGAAAAATAGTTCCAGGTTATGCCATCAGGTGTCGTCAGTGTTTCGATTTTTGCAACTTTAATCTCGCTGTTACCGGCCACGCTAATAAGCAGTCTACAGCTGTTCAAAGTAAACAATAAACAAACCAAAAGAAAAGGAATAAAACAAAATTGCTGAATTAAAAGCACTGAAGTTGATATTCGTAAATGTTTGTAAACACCTGAAAAATAGTAATCAACAAGTGTCGTCCCATTTTAAGAAATTTAAATTTTACCTAAAATAATTAATTTGGTTGAAGTAGGAAAAAGTAGATAAGAAAGTTCCAAGAGTTATCGATAAAAAAGGTTATGGCACTAGGTGGCGCAGAAACTCGTGCTCAGTTTAGCCGACAAAAAATTAACCCGTAGTGTATGAGGCTTGCGAGTTCTAATCGACTGTTACTGCTTCGAGGTACACAAGATACTTTTTGTCTCGAAAACAATAAAAATGAGCGTATTCAAAACTGTTTCGACATAGCAAATGAAGTATTGAAGGTCGACACGGAGACTGGATAAAATGACACTCCGTAGGTCAAAACGGCCTGTTAGGGCCGCCTTTCACCACGCCGGGTGTCATAGTCGACCGCCTGCGTGTCGGCCTCAAATACTTCATTTGTCACCGTCGAAACAGGTTTGGTATCGCTCATTTGTAGTGTTTGAGATGCAATCAATAGTTTTTTGCCTTGTCTATTTGCCCGAAGGACGACTGCTCTTACTTTTCGATACGTATATATATTTCAAATCAGGTAATACCCAACAAGGTTAGCTTTAACACACTATTATTCTATTATTTGTAACTCTATATGCAATGTTCCATCGACCTGAAAACGGAACCTTAGGATCGCTCCAGGTATAAAACGACATAAAAAACATACACTTGTGAAAAAAAATATCTTTCGCATTGGGACAAAAGTTGGATTTTCACTCGATCAAAACAGTTGGCACTCGTGAACAATTTTGATCTCATCTGAAAAATCCATCTTCTGTCCCAAGAAGCGAAATATACTATTATATTGCAATGTTCCTAACAATAAGAACAATTTATTGTTTATATATGTTTTACTTACCTTTCCCCCAACTTAAATCGATCGAAGAAAATACCATAATTTTTCTTTTTTTTACTACTGCAAAATTCATTTTACAATAAGGTGAAATCTGATGGATCGAAAGATGTTAAATATATCTGAGCACAAGTCGTGCTGTTCGCTCCGCATGTGTCAGGGACCTCGAACGCTTGTTCTCATTTACTACTTGAGAATACCTACCTTTTTGTATTTCGGTTGGAATATGTTTTTTAATTTCGTTTATGAGCGAAAATGAATACATAATGCCAAAAAAACTGTTTGGCGTTACAATAATGTTAGTAAGAATGCCAGTATTTTTGAAACTGATAAATCAAATCATTTACAGGTCCGAATATAAAAAAACTTGAATGGATAATATGGAGTAGATATGATTTTGTCGAAAAATAAATGCGAGAGAATGCGAATTAAAAACATTATTTTATTACCTTACAACTAAGTTTATAAAATGTAACTTTCATCGATGTATTACACAGTACACATTTCATTTTGTAACTTTAACCAGTTGAACTTTGATTGAATCTTTTTCTTTCTGCAAAGAACAGTTCTTGACTCGCACTTTGTTTTGTGCAATAGGTATAATGCAATGAAATTTTAACGTTCCTTTCACTGTAACTGCATTTTTAAATCTCGTCTCGAGTCTTCGATCTGCCTCAACATATTTTTCATTCGTTATATATTTTGATGAAATGTTAGGGAGAGGCTCAGTTGCTCATTCAAATAATTGTTTTGGCGTTTGGATTGGATTTGATGTTCTTTGAAGACTAGCTCTGGCAATGAAGTATATATATTTCATTCGTCCTGGAATGTGATTTGACTATTGTTCGAGTGTTATCATTAGAGATTGTCACGTAATTTTCCATAAAATTCAGTATTTGTACAATCTGGGAGCCCGTACAGGCTGGGACATTTATCTTAGTGCTCGCGAATTTAGAATTTTCGTCAGACTGAAATTTTTCATGTAATCTAAACATCGAAGTAGTCTCACGTGTCTAAAAAATGGAAAAAATTTGGTTACAGGTCAAAAATGATGGATACAAATGAAGTGAGGTGTCCTATCTGCTCTCGAAATTATGGCAAAAACGAAATTGAAGAACATGCTAACAAATGTTTGTTTTTGAACGAACCTAACGACCAAAGTTCAAAAAGAAGTGCTTCTGAAACAGATCCACCGAAAGCAAGTCAAAAACCACGAAAAAAGCAAAAAAAGAAATCTGACAATTTTGCACAAGTCTTGGTGCCATCTCAAATAAATAAAAACATTGCGCTTAAACAGATGGCATTGGAGAAACCACCTGCATCTCAACAGGATCCACTTCTTTTACCTTCAAATGAGCAAGAAGTTGAATCAACAAAAAATATTAATACCGCATCACGCACTTCAAATACCAAAAATCTAATTGCCAGTGTTCCACTCGCAGAAACAATGAGGCCTTCAGATTTGAATTCTTATGTCGGACAAGATCATATTCTTACTCCTGGTTCAATTATGTACTCAGTTTTCAAGAGAGGAGAAATACCAAATCTTATTTTATGGGGTCCTCCAGGCTGTGGAAAGGTAAAAATAAGAATTAAATTACTTGAAGTATTGCAGGTAAGATTATTTGTATAAACGCCAAGTGAAAGTTCAAGTTTTAAGATGAAAACAAGTTAAGTTCGGTCTTTCTCCATTGTTGTTGTTTTTTTCGCCATTGCTTAAAGCTATTGACAAATACGAACATTTTTCAAACAAAATATTAATTCAACAGTTGATCGGAAACTTAAGGTTTTCTTCACAAAATAATTTCTTTGTAGTTTGTGATGGCATTAACAAAATGTTTTTATTATTTCTCTCCACACCCCCCCCCCTACCCCACCAAACATCGCCAATGTATAAATGCCATAATTGATAAAAACAAAGTGTAATAGTGCTTTCGAAAAAACTTTATGAAAAAAAACGAGCTACAAAAGTATTGAAATCAGTTCTGAATTAATATACGTACAGGTAATGCATTTCATTGTTAACTAATCTTCAAATGGCTAAAAGTAGTATATATCATTATAAAAAAACTTCAAAAAATCAGTAAAAAAAGTTTCGCGGCTTTCCACGTCAAAAAGTTATTTAGTTATAGTAGCTCATGATTTAAAAAAATAACAAGGTAGATTAAGAAAAATTATTTTCAATTTTATGTGTAACCCCTATGGGAAATCTTGTAATTCATGGAGGGTGGAAAAACAACAAGCTTTAATCCCGAGAACGAATATACCCGATCAACTATTCCTCGACATTCAAAAACCCCGATGTATAAATGACCCTCCGTAGAAAAGTCCCGTTTATTGGTCGCCCCGATATTGATAATCCAGGACGCTCATTGACCCGTTGTTTGAAAGTCACGAAGCTTGAAAGTCCCGAAGCTGCAAAATCCCGACAGCCAATGAGAGGTGATGTTTTTCCGAGACGAGAGCTCTCATTGGCTGTCGGGATTTTGCAGCTTCGGGACTTTCAAACAACGGGTCAATAAGCGTTCTGGATTATCAATATCGGCGCGACCAATAAACGGGACTTTACAACGGAGGGTCATTTATACATCGGGATTTTTGAATGTCGGGGAATAGTCGATCGGATATATTCGTTCTCGGGATTAAAGCTTGTTCGGGACTTTAGGAATCGGGATTTTCAGGCATTCGGGACCTAAGCAGTTAGTGTCTTTTTCCACCCTTCTAATTCATGAATTACAGACTATTGCAACCGGCAGGGTAGATTCCGATTCTACCAGCTGATCATGCAGATCATTCCATTTAAATAATAACCAAAATCACAGTGTTAACGTTCAAGTTTGAAATGGATTTTTCATAATTGTAATCACTGAAAGTACATTTTATGAGTAAGGTGTCAGAAAAATATAAATTATATATTTCGCGCCAACAAATGATCGGGTTGATCAACTGGTAGAATACGGATCTACGCTGCCGGTTGCAATAGTTTTATAATTCATGAATTCCAGACTATTACAAGATTTCCCATAGATACGCAACATTAAGACTTTTATATTTTACAAATGTATTGTTACAAAAACCTGTGATACCATAATAACAGGCTTTCATTATCGTTTGAATAGCGATTCCCATAGCTATAATTATTGTTTGCAAAACTAACTGCATATTCGGATTCAACTCTCTCTTGTCGATTTCCTCTTTTTTTCCACGATATTACAACCGGCTTCAGGATGTTGTGTGACAGAGCCATATTCACTCGGCTTAAAAAAGGTAAATAATTATCGGAATAGTCTGGAAAAATTACAGTTAAAACCTGACACCATGTACAAGAATAAAAGCAAAAGTTAAATTTTTCAAACAAATTCATATAGGCAAAAAATAATGTTGACTAATTTTAGTGAAAAAATACATATGTGGGGCATTCCATATCAAGTGTTCCCACCTAAAAAACTTGTTGTCTCAGATTTTAATGAAACTTAGTACGATTGTTGTCTTGTTTGGGTACAAAATTATTGTTATTAATAGTATTTTTTCCGCTCTTTTCAAAAAAAAATATATTGAAAATTTAGCATCATTATTTTTGTTAATTTTTTCGAGTTTTATTATTTATTTAATGTTTTCTTCAAATGCGACATTTTTAAAAAATTTTTTCCTTCGTTCAAATAAAAGTTCATACGTTTCTCTAAAAAAAATGCCAATACTATTTTGTGGGAAAACGTTAATTTATGTGTTTTTTTGTGCGTTGAAACTGACGCGTTTCCGCGTCGAGTTAGTGATCAGCCGTGGCGCGGCTCGTTCGGCCAGCATGAATTATTTTCGTACATATCGTGTACAATAATCATTGCATTTTACATTAATTATTTATTTACTTAGCAAAATTATGAACATTTATGTTGCTTATAATTCTGTACGGTTCTCTGCATTTAGTGCCCTGTGTAATACATTTTATTAAAAAGATTGAAACAAAGATTTAAAGCTACTGCTGAGAATTACTCGACTGCAAGTCATAACAAGTGATTGCAAGTTGACCTGAAATTTTCCGAGTACAACAAAGTTCAGGTAAGTTTAGGAAAATATTTTATTAATTCCCAGAATATATCAGTATACATTTTTCGGGCTATTTATATGGTCTGAAAATGTCTATGGAAATAGATACTCTCCGATTAGACTCAAAAAAGATTCCAGAGATAGGAAGAATAGCAACCTTTTCTCATTTATCTTTCGTATATCAGGAAATGTAAATCGTACCTGTGGAAGATTTTCTATAATTAGTCAATCACCCACCCCGAAAATCCGCCGTCGAGAAGTGATCATGATTATTTTCTCGACAAAGCTAGATTGACGAAAGGTGAAAATTGTGAATTCTTTGTCAGTTTTCCCGAAAACATGGACTTAGTAACATCTCAGTTAAATAACTCATTGTCAGTGTTTTAATAACAGCGAATCCACTCTTATTCGACTCTCATACGCGTTAGCAAATTATTCACAATGGAAAAAAGACTTTTCCATGCTCGTTGCTACAATCCGTTTTCTCTTAACCACCGCTCAAAATGTAAAGGATTGAGAACGATACCTGATAAAATACAGAGAAAATTCAGTTATATTCCGCCTATCGCCAAAATTTGTGGAAGCTGCAGAAGGGAAATGACTAGTATTTCTGCTTTGTCACCAATCTACATTTTTCAAAAAGAAAATACATCAGAATCAGAAGAGGTACATTTGAAAGAGTAATACTTGTAAATTATAGTTGTTAATAAATTTAACGAATATTGAAATTGAAGTGGGACTGGAGGTATCGTTTAAAATGGTGATAATGTCATTAAATTTGCATAGACTTGTAATAGTATCAGAATCACAGGGTAATGTTTTCAATCGTTTTACAGACTGGATTTCAAGTAATGGTTGAGTCAAAGAAATAATCCCTTGTAAAAAGGAACCTTATAAAATCCTTATAGAAGTTTTAGTTTCCTTATAAAATTTTTGATGTTCATAAGGCAACCTTATGAAATTTGTATAAGGATTCAAAATCTTTATAAGGATTTTATAAGGTGACTTTATAAAATTCCTATAAGGAAAAATCCTTATAAAATTTCAAAATCTTTATAAAGTTTTCATTTCCTTATAAAATTTGAAGTTTCTTATAAGGATTTTATAAGGCGACCTTATAAAATCCTTATAAAATCATTAAAATCCTTATAAAATTTTTATAAGGTCACTTTATAAAACGTTTTATAAGGATGTTATAAGGTTCTAAGTTACAAGGGATTCGATTCTTTGAATTGCGTTAGTGAAAAATGTTGAGAAAATATACAGACCAATATTTCGCAGCTTAAGAGATCTGGTAATTTTTTGGAAATGTTGTTATTGAATGTTAATTTTTTTTTAATGTTAGTTTTTCACAGAAGTTTATGGCCATATTTTATTTTTCGCCAGTACCTCCAGTTTCTCGTTAATATACAAATGGAAAACCTTTACATGTATTCAAAACTACAGGGCAATATTGAAGGAGGAGCTGACATATTTTCCTCACAAAATGACAAACTTGACGAGGAAATCTTCGATACCCCTCCAGCGCCAAAGTTAAGAAAAGTTGCAGATCATTGTGTTAATGAGAAACACCTTGCAGCTCTTGAAGTTCTGGACCAGATAAAAAAAAAATTTGCGAGCACGCAGACTACTGATGCTGAGCGGCTGATGCTCCTCACACTCGCACCAAAATCATGGGGTCGTAGACGAGTAGCTGCAGAATTTGGGGCGTCTGAACGTCAAGTGCGAATAGCACAAGGTTTAGTTGAAAAATCTGGTATTTTGACATCGCCAAATCCAAAAAAAGGTAAACCTATGTCTGATGAAGCAACAGAGATCATTCATAAATTTTATGAGAACAATGAAAATAGTCGTATTATGGCAGGGATGAAAGATTACGTTTCCATAAAAAAATCTGATGGATCTAGGGAAAAAATTCAGAAGAGGATGATTCTTTGTAATCTTTCTGAACTGTATGAGATTTGCAAGAGTTCTCATCCAGAAATAAAGATAGGATTATCAAAATTTTGTCAATTGAGGCCAAAAAACTGTGTACTTGCTGGTGCGAGTGGTACGCACACAGTTTGTGTATGTGTTCATCATGAAAATGCAAGCCTTATTTTTGATGCTCTAAATTTTCGAGATCTGACTCGTGAAAGTGACTTCCCAATCGAAACATATCATGACATTTTCAAAATTCTCAATTGTGCAGTTCCGACTCCAGAATGCCATTTAAACGAATGTCAAAATTGTCCCGGTGTAGAATTCTTGAAAAATTTTCTGGAGCCGCTTCTTTCAAATCAAGACTTTGAAAATGTAGAGTATCAAAGCTGGCAAACAACCGAACGAAGTACATTACGAACAGTTGTGTCAAATGTTGACGATTTTGTTGATGAATTTTGTGAATGTTTCTTTAAATTAAAATCTCATTCTTACATCGCCAGGCAACAGTCAAATTTTTTTAAAGAATGCAAAGAAAATTTAAAAACTGGAGAATTTCTCATTACTTGTGACTTTGCTGAAAATTTCGCTTTTGTCGCGCAAAATGCGGCTCAGTCATTTCATTGGAATAATGATCAGGCGACTATTTTTACCATAGTTTTTTATTACCAAGATAATGGAAATATCAAGCATGGAAGCTTAGCGATTTTGTCTGATAATTTAAAAATTCAATTTTCAAAATCTGTTACATCATGAGAAAGATTTTGGTGTGCCAGCTGAGTGGCATTTTCACGCTATTGCTCATGGAAAAGGCCCATGTGATGGTATTGGTGGAAATTTGAAAAGACTCGTAAGACTCGCCAGCTTGAAAGCTTCTTCGAAAAATCAGATTTTAAATTGTAACGCTTTTTATGCTTGGGCAAAAAAAAACTTCAAAGAGACGAAGATTCTTTTCAGTTCCAAAGAAAATCATGACATTGTCGCTGGCGAACTGAAGAGTCGATTCGAATCAGCAAAAACGATTCCGGGTACTCAAAAATACCACTCGTTTGTTCCCATTTCGTCTAACAATATTGAAGCCCGAAGATATTCTTTCCAAGATAATTCTGCAGTTTATCCTAAAATTGGCAGAACTTCTCGAAAAAAGTGAAGCTATAATAATTCACATATTTGCCTTAAGTTTTTATAACTCGCACCCTGCTTGTGGATTATTGAATGTTGGTAGCGAAAAATTATGGGAATGTTATTTCAAAGCGATATAAAAAAAGTAACTTTATGGATCAACTTGATTAAGTATATGTGTAGAGTGTAATAAGTAAAGTTTGCAATTAATCAAAAGAACCATCGTCTGGCGTTTTCAATGACATTATTGTAAATTGCTAAATTGTTAAACAAGTTGACAAAAGCAATTCATATTTGTGAATAAATATTTTTAATGAATTTATAACCGTTTTATTATATCCTTCAATCGATCTATCTTTTTTCGACTGAACTAGCCACGCCACGGCTGATCACTAACTCAGCGCGCAAACGCGTCAGTTTCAACGCACAAAAAAACACATAAATTAACGTTTTCCCACAAAATAGTATAGCATTTTTTTTAGAGAAAAGTATGAACTTTTATTTAAACGAAGGAAAAAATTTTTTAAAAATGTCGCATTTGAAGAAAACATTAAATAAATAATAAAATTTGAAAAAATTAACAAAAATAATGACGCTAAATTTTCAATATATTTTTTTTTTGAAAAGAGCGGAAAAAATAATATTAATAACATTAATTTTGTATGTTTCATGCAAACATTCACAGGATTTTAATTTAATGAAAAAAGGCGTACAGATAAAAGAGCGAAACTTTAAGCCCCTAAATCACAGCAACCCGTGCATATTAACGCCCCTCCTTTTGCATTATTAATGTACCCAACTAAGACAACAATTATACTAAGTTTCATCAAAATCTGAGACAACAAGTTTTTTAGGTGGGAACACTTGATATGGAATGCCCCATGTATTTCCTATTTAAAACTTCAATCACCCAGAGGCACTTGGTAATTTAGTTCGGCTTTGTTCAAACTTCAGGGAAAAAAGCATATTTAGCTTCTTGGGACAGAAGTTAGATTTTCCAGAAGAAATCAAAATTATCGACACGAGTGATATGCAAGGGTGCCAAAGGCGCCCGAGCTTGTTCTCTGTTTTGATCGAGTAAAAATCCAACTTTTGTCCTAATGCAGAAGATATTTTATCTGTAGACTACGAGAAAACGATAAATTTTCGGTAGCTTGGAATTAAAAATTCACGTTTTACTCGTCGTTTACAGATAAAATATCGCATTGACAGTTTTGGAAATGCCTTTTGTGACGAAACGATTACAGCCCGAGGTGAAGCCGAGGGATGCAATTTTTCGTTTCGTCTAACCAGACATCCCCAAAAACTGTCAATAATATACTATTTTTTCACAAGGGTATGTTTTTAATGTTGTTTTATACCTGGAGCGATCATAAGGTTCCGTTTTCGAGTCGATGGATTATTGCATATAAAGTGATTAGCAATAAAATATATAGTGTGTTAAAACTAACTTTGTTTAATATTATTTACCTGATTTGACATTTGAGCACGTATCGAAAAATAGGAGAAGTCGACCTCCGGGCAAATGGATAGGGAAAAAAATATATTTTTGTGCCTGCTACTAGTGATGGCTGATACTTAAGAAAAGTAATCGATGCTCGATACTCGATACTTTAAAATCTTAGACCATATAACATATGGACTGCGCTTTCAATGGTGAAAGTGGTCCCAACCATGTAGCTGGCTAAGTTTGGATTAAGGTTCATTTCATTCGTGCCATATATACCTATATATATATTCAACTATAGGTATACCTATAACATTACTGGTAAACCTTAATCGTCACTTAGCCAGCTCCATGGTTGGGACCAAACTCAGCTGTAGCGAGAGATAGGCGACGCGCAGTCCATGTATTATATAGTCTAAGTTTAAAATAGACGATACCGATCCGAATACAGTACCGATACCCAAAAGCATCGATCTCAAAGTATCGAGTACAAGTATCGATGTTCTAAATGTGCGCATAAGAGTGTATATACTACTACATATATTTTAATATTTTTTCAACAACATCGTACATGCATGTTATGAAATAAGTTTACACAATTATTTACGTATCTTTAGAAAAAAAATTGTAAATTCTATTTGAACTGTCGATCAAAGAAATTTTTATTACTTTTAACTTTTGACGGGACTTGAACTATTGTGCGCCAATTTTAAATTTTTAATTGATTAATTTATTCCGGAATAAATAACTCAGAATTGTGTTCGTTAGCAAACTGTATTCATAAAGAAAAATCAATAGTCATGTCTATATATATCTCTCTATATTCTAAAAAAACTTGCCGCCGCCATAAGCAACTCCCCTTTAGTTCCCTTGAAGTCCCTTGAGTTCCCTTTAAGTCTCTTGAATTCCCTTGAAGTCCCTTGAGTTCCCTTTAAATCCCTTGAGCTCCCTTGAAGTCTCTTTAAATCCCTTGAAGTCCCTTTCGATCCCTTCAATTCCCTTGAGTTCCCTTTAAGTCCCTTTAAATCCCTTAAAGTCCCTTCAGTTCCCTTCAAGTCCCTT